>LQRL01037466.1:0-33350 GCA_001703475.1 Hydroides elegans
ACTCGGATACCTATATTCAAAAGGTGCTGGGGCTTTATATGGCAAAAGGAATGTACCGCGTTTGTCCAAGATAATTGAAAAGCAGTATGGTGTTCTACCAAGACAGTACATCTTTCCATACGTTAATATGGATGCTGCAGTGACTCGACGACGCCGATATAAATTATGTTTCACCGGAAGAGTAGAGGTCCAAGTCACCTGATACCGCCCCCATTGATTATAGTTTTTGTGGAATCCTCACAAGGGAGCTACGGAAGAAATTCATACGGACCCTAGCTGGTTTTAAGCATGCCCTCAAAACTACCTGGAACGACCCCACTCATGATGTGATTGATAGTGTTCTTTGCAGTTGGCCAAACAGCTGTAGATTTATATATTATAAAAATCGATCCCACATCTAACATCTGTGAAAATTAGAAGTCTGTAAGTTTTATACTTTTAATTTTATAGCAAAATTAAAAGTGTAACAAATTAAACTGAACACCTCTTGTATACGGCTAGAGGAGGTAAAACAAAGAGCTCTGAATGTATTTCATGGGTAACAGTCATGAAGTATAAAGCATATCATATGGTCTATGACAATGTACAAGACATCGTTAAGATGTTGTAAAAAATGTCCTCGGACGTCCGTGTTTGTTACAGAAGAAGGACCAACGTTTTTGCAATGCCTCCGCGAAGCAGGACATAAGTGGGAAGTTCATCTAACGTAAGTAAAGGGGCATCCGGAAAATTATATCGACCTAATTGGGAACTGCTTTACGTCACGAGCAAAACAAACGTAGTGGGGAAGAGCTTTGTCGAATGGGATATGTCACTGATTGCATGTCTTGCGCCCTTAGTTGTATTGTTGTTTATTGGGCACTCATTTATGATGATACATCGCATTGGAACTATCCCTGTATTGTGGGTGTGGTATGGGTCTCAAGGTCTAAAGTTAAGGTTGAGTTCATATTTAGAGGATGGCTATGTAATGCATTGATGAAGACTTTTGGTCACACTATGCGCGTTTCACTTATGTTTAATATGCTATTGTTTTTCATCCAATGTTTTTATGTAAAGAGTAGTATTAAATACAGAACAATTATCAAAATTTGAAATAAGAGGCATGAAATAGGTTCTGTAAAGCGACAAAATTGTAATGATCAGGTCAAGCTTCTATTATAATTAGTACATTCGAGAGATGTTCACTCGAGGTTTAATGGTTGGATCGAGATTTATTTCAATAATAATTGCACAAAATAAAAAAAAATGAAATACACAGAAAGCTTTTAAAAGAAAATCCTCAGATATTAAGATGTTTAACATAAACACTAGTCCCAAAAGAATATAGAAAAGATTGCAGATGTTATACACGTACATACGATCACGTAAATGAGCTATCCCACGTAGGTTACACATCTTATGGTATGAATATGTAGTGCAATAATCAGTTTATGATCAATCATTCCCGCACTGCAATACATTCAATTACTAGCCATGAATAATTGATATCAACTTTATACACTTAAACAGGAAGACCTACACTCTAACCAAATGATCGAACACTGGTAATTTTGTTTGATCATCGGAGTGTGGCTTTTTTATATAGACTAATTGATTTATGATGTCATAGATATATACATGCTCGCCACCTTTTAACATAATTTTTGAATTTTGATTATTTCGTATCACTTAAATCCAAATAGGTCCCTTTCAAGTATTACAGACTTGAACCCTATTCTGTATTACGCTATTGGATAATATCGGATCGCGCTAATCGAATGAAAAAAACTTCGCATGAGAACCACTAAAAAACTAAACTTGTTTAGTCCCTTCACGTCCCTCGGCGGTGCCTTGAGGGGACACATGTCCCTTGACGGGACCAAGGCATCCTCGTTACAGTCAGTATGATGTCACTTCCTATTTTTCTTAGAACTGAGGGGATGGTAGGGATGGTTCAATGAGACGAAGAGGGTCCAAGTCTGTAATACTTCACACTCAGAGATATTTGAAAACCATAAGAAGTTTTCCTAAATATCCCGAGATTGGAAGTTATACTTATATCTTTGAACCGTTTTCTGCAAGACCATCAAAAGGTGGTTTACTTCGTTTTATTGGATTCTGCAGAACGGCGATTCAACAAAAGTACAAATCACTTGGAGCCACTTAACTAAAGCTCCCTATTTTGATATATACATGAATACTGATTATAACTTGCAAGCGGTAGCAATGATTAACGTCATCATGCTAGCGGGAGGAACCATCAAGCCCCCCTTTTTCAAAGGAAAAACATAGAATGTAATTGAAGCAATTCTGATAAAAGTCCTAAACTCTTGTAAAATCAAAGTTTACAAAGTATAAAGTAACACGAAATCATAGCAAACATTTACCATCACTTGTATCTTAACTGACCATATCATGACTGCGTGTCACGCGATAGCACACGATATCAGACTAGTATAAAATGCAGACAGCAACTCAGAGTTACTATCTTATAACCAAAGTTTGATAACCACAACACGCATTAGCAAACTAGTATACAGAGCAGAGAACAATCAAAGTCACTGTCAAAGTCCTGTTCGTTAACTAACACTTTACAAAGTTGAACACACACTAAGATTAACACTGCTACATCCCGTCCTCGCTCGCGGCCTTCATGTCTAGTCACCGATTGCGGCCGTTTCGGGAGTTGCCAGTGCGGGGCTTTAGGGACCGGTTTCCCCTTTCCCCTGCCTCTCAAATTGCCTTTGTATTGGACCGTCCTACAACAAAGAAAACGAGATTAAATGCTGACTCCTGCATCTACAAATCCCCCAAATGCGACAAATTCGTTAGCGAGTCAACATAAAAATCTTGTTGATAAAAGCTAATAAACACGTTTGGAGTTGTCCAAGCTCCTGCTTTCAACAAGTCATCTAAAGAAAAACACAACAGGGCTTGGAGCGATATAGCAACATGTCTTACTAAATGAGCCTTAATCTGAGAGGGGATCGCCTTACCAGGGGCGGATGCATACGCCAGTACTATCGCTTCCTTGATGCAGGCCGATATTGTCATGGGCTGGATATCTTTTGACATACCTTTGCAATAAGAGAAAAACAACTTCTGCTGACCCTTCGAGCGGTACTCGTCCAATCGTTTGAGAACGGAACTGAGCAACTTGTCCCCCTTTCCTTCCGGCCCTGCCGATTCATCGAGGGAAGAGATAGTAAACGGCCGCAGATTACCTGTTTCTGAGGCCTAAGTTCAACCTTCCTGAACTCACCTTGCGCAAATCGACCTGTGCTGAAGAAGGAAAGAACATACAATATGTCCCACTGTGTCACGTGCTTGTGCAACCGTTCTCGTTTGTAGCTCTTGGATAAGTCTTTAATAACTTTATCATCTTCGGAAATAACGAAGCCAATTTGTGTGCGCCAGTAAAAGGCTCTCGCCGAGCGATAATTCTTGATCGTTCGCACCGACACCTCTCGTTTGCAAAAAAGAAAATAAAAGAACTCCGTTAACAAGGGTAACTCAGCGTTAAAATGATCTCTCTTTCTCGCCACACACCAACCAGTGAAGATGTCCCATTGGGACTGGTAATGCTTCTGATTCGAAAGGGCTCTAGCCCCCATGATTCGCTCAATTACTCTCTGGGACAAGCCCTGGGTCGACAACCACTCTGCACTTTAAACATCAAGCGAAGATTGGCCAGGGACGGGGGTCCTGTTTGTGGTGCCAATGAGGTTTGCTGAGGAGAGGACGATCCACGGGGAACTGTTCCAAAATCGTTACCTGTAGAGATTTTAGGATCGGGACCCACTTGGCCTTGGCCGACCAAGGAGTCACCAGGACGACCTTCGCCTGCTCCTCCTTTGCTAGGCGCTGAGGGAAATTCGACATGAGAAACGGGGGAGGCAGCGCGAATAATACCTCTCCCTGCGGCCATCTATCAAGACTGTCTGATCGTCGGGACATCGTCGTGAACCGTACCTGGGAAGTTGATGATAACGAAGCCAATTTGTGTGCGCCAGTAAAAGGCTCTCGCCGAGCGATAATTCTTGATCGTTCGCACCGACACCTCTCGTTTGCAAAAAAGAAAATAAAAGAACTCCGTTAACAAGGGTAACTCAGCGTTAAAATGATCTCTCTTTCTCGCCACACACCAACCCGTGAAGATGTCCCATTGGGACTGGTAATGCTTCTGAGTCGAAAGGGCTCTAGCCCCCATGATTCGCTCAATTACTCTCTGGGACAAGCCCTGGGTCGACAACCACTCTGCACTTTAAACATCAAGCGAAGATTGGCCAGGGACGGGGGTCCTGTTTGTGGTGCCAATGAGGTTTGCTGAGGAGAGGACGATCCACGGGGAACTGTTCCAAAATCGTTACCTGTAGAGATTTTAGGATCGGGACCCACTTGGCCTTGGCCGACCAAGGAGTCACCAGGACGACCTTCGCCTGCTCCTCCTTTGCTAGGCGCTGAGGGAAATTCGACATGAGAAACGGGGGAGGCAGCGCGAATAATACCTCTCCCTGCGGCCATCTATCAAGACTGTCTGATCGTCGGGACATCGTCGTCAACCGTACCTGGGAAGTTGATGTTTCTGACGATTGACAAACAATTATATCGATGGGCAGTCCCAAGGAGACCAACTCACCATCCAATCCCAGGCCTGCGGCGTTAGGGATCACTCGGCTGAGAGAACCCGACCCTTCCTGGACGCCAGATCCGCCAATACATTCAGTTGTCCGCTATATGCCGTGGGATGATCAACACCTTTAGTTGCTCCGCTAGTTTCCATATACTGAAACTCAAGCGCAATAGAGCTAAGGAGTGGGTTACCTCTTGTCGATTCAGGTACGCCAGCACTGTGGTGCTGTCTATGAAGAAGCAAACCGTCTCGTCCTTCAGACGGGACTTCATCACTTGGAGAGCTATCAAAACCACCCTGAGTTCCAGCCAATTGATGTGAGCCTCCCGATTCCAAGCTCCGCTCCAAGAGACTTCCTCGCACATGATGCCTAAGCCCTTCAGCGACGCATCCGTGTACGCTGTTACCTGAGGAGATGAAGTGCGAAAGGGAACCCATGGTGACAACCTGTCCCGTGATGTCCACCACTGGAGAGGCTTGGCTACTTGCCCTTTGATTGGAACACACGACTGTGGCTGGCGGCCCTTGCGAATGGTTTTGATAACATCTACCTGAAGCCATCTCAGATGTAGTCACCCTAGAGTAATCGTCGGAAAGGTTGCTGTGAGCAGACCCCTGAGAAAACAGTTATACTTGCTGACGGAGGGCCCGGATAATCAGATCGCATACCTGGGCCTTTCGTTGCAAATGCCGTGAGAGACGTGAGGTCCAGAATTTCCACTAAAAACACTAACCTTTGTTTCGGAACCAGTTCGGACTTCTTGTAATTTAACCTATTCCCTTCTAAAAAAGACCCCATTTATTTAAAGTCTTCTTCTAATCAATTAGTTTCAGCATAAGGTTATAACCGTTAACGGATCAATGTATCGCAAGAATCATCATCGCAGTTTGTTTGTCCAATATTCAACACACATAGTCGCCGAAAACTTAACTCAAATATTTGATGAATACAAAACAACATGGATTTTCTCAACAAGGCAGGTATACGAATGCATTTAAAAAAACCACACGGGTTTATCTAACCTGGCAGGTTTTCCTGCAAGTAACAAGCACTCTACAATAATTCATTCCGCTTTGAAAGTTCACTAAAATCTAACCAAAGATCATTGTACAATATGTACCTATTCTCAGTTGTAAAGTTTGAAAATATGAGAGAAATAAGTTGATAGGGCATTCTTAATTGCTGGAAATAGCAAATGAAAGAAAACTCCATGTAAACCTAAAATAATGCGGTGAACGGATAAAATCCCACAGGACAAAATCCCAACCAGACGCAATCCCACCGCACAAAATCACACCTGGACAAAATCCAACACGGACAAAGCACACATGAAAAAAACTGCTAAATTTTGTAAAACGGAAAACTCTCTCTCTACATGATTGCAAATTGTTAAGGGAAAGCTGTCGCTAACATAACTAATTCCACTTACAAATAAAATTCCGAATGTGTGACATCGCCTACCTTTGATTGGACATTATTTTCATTGCATCAACATTTGCGGTTATTGTGATTAAAACATGAAAGCAAGCCTATATCAATTACCCTTCGATGATTAGCCACTTTTTCAAGTTTCTTTTAACATCCCGACCGGCTTATATAGCTCACGTTTGAACCTTTGATCTGACCAAAGTCGATCGGTATACGTTGAACACTAAACTTCGATCATGTATTAATTATTCGACATGATAATTAGGAAGCGAGCATCATTGCTTTGATAAATAAAGTTACAAAAAATGCGTAAATACAGTTTTGAAAAATGGATTTTGTCCTAGTATGCAAAACTGTGGGATTTTGCCAGGTCGAGATTTTGTCCTGAATTCAAGAAATGCAACGTCTCTCTTGGCTTTCCGCAAACAGCTCAAGACTCATTTGTTTCAAGTTAAGCTCAAGCCGCATATACTTTGGTTAAGATTAATCAGTTCTGTGTATCGTGTTCCCCTTCCTATTTTGAATGAATGGATCAAGATATTTGGTGGATACAGAATTTATCATTAAAGCTTAACAAAAGCTTGATTTTATATATGCCATTGGACTGCTCTGTGATATTATTCATTTCTCCACAGAAAGCGTTTTTGTAAAGAATTTATATAAAGAATGCTTCCCCGCAATATTTAGATAATAGCTAAAATATACCAATTCAGCGGAAGTAATTATTGGAACTACTCAGCTCAGTAAATATGACAGACATCCGCTGAGTACCTAACACTACATGAAACCATTCAAATAAATACATATATTATGTTATATAATACTCACTAATGACTACTCAACAAAATATGAACTTTTGCCACAATGACCCAAATGGTTCAAGCATATTCCAAATTGCAAAGAGGTCCCTATGAGCATTCACTTAAAAACTTGATTAAACCCCTTTTTGAAGAAATATTTACTGGTTAATGGTATACTGGAAATATGCATTGAAAGAAAACATATTTTGACCAATTAAAATGCAGTATTTGTGTTACGTGTTCAGCGAAATCCAAGATGGTGTTAATGGTTTGGATATAATATTGTTGATAAGCTTATTTATGGTCATATTCTCATGGTTATATTTTCATGGTAACCATGCGGTTTGCATGTCAGGGTTATCACGCGGTATATCACTATTTGCATTTTCAGGATACATTATAAGAAATTGGTTAAAATATTAAATCGCGACAATGGGAGGACTATAAATATTAATATACAAATTATATTATATGATAAAGATATCTAAAACTACCTACTCATTAACACTTATATGCTCATTACATTCCTTATTGCTAAACATATCAACTAATATTTGTTCCAATACACTAACAGCTTTATCGAATTCTTTTTCAATATATTCCATGTTTACATCCTTACATAACGTTATAAGATAAATGCCAATATCTATATTCAGAACAGAATGATAATATGATGATATAAACACATATGACAATATGTCAATATATATATCTTGAACAGAATGATAATATGATGATATAAACACATATGACAATATGTCAATATATATTGTTAGAACAGAATGATAATATGATGATATAAACACATATGGCGCATTTTAGAATATCGCACAACCATGTGAGGCAGAATATTTTTTAAGTGATAGCAAAACCTTCAATATGTTTTGACTAGGCAGGCACTCTAATAATTTTGGACAAGGCAGGAATTGTATTTTATTTTTGCTACGGCAGCAACGATGTGTTATTTTGAGTGAATTAGGAACCCCGTTTTATTGTGGACGAGGCAGCAATCCCGTCAAATTTTGGATACGGCTGAAGCCAAAATTTATTATGGACCCGATAAAACCCCGTTATTTTCGAACCCGGCAGAAACTTCGTTGTTTAGATCCGATAGGAATTCCGTTTTACATCTACTATTAGGTATAAAATAGCATAAGCTTTTACTTCCGGATCGGCTTAATGTCATTCCGATTCGCGAAGTAAAATGTTCTCGACTGGAGGCGGAACCATAACGTAAACAATCAGAATAAAATCATCTCAATAAATAATGGATGTTATTGTCACAAAAAGAATCATTACTTCGTGTCTCCGAAATCCAACAAAGATATCAAACTGCCCGTATCAAATGAATTACTCCATCGTCTCACACTGCGTTATAAATAAACTAAAGAAAAACTCAGCAACTCATTCCATATAATCTGGATATTTCATTTTCTATGTCCCATTGTCGATTGCTGAGGGGAAAAGGCCACAGTTGATTTGAAGATACACAATTAACACTAGAGAATTGTTCGTCTAGTCGGTTAACGTCAGGTAAGTACTTCAATTTAAGGCTCTTAAGTCATCCCAACACCATAGTTTCTGGTGAAACATGTATATTAGGATTTGTATTTGTGTTTAACGTGTTCATGTCTTTTCCAAAACTATAATTTATTAACATATCAGATGTTTTATATATGTTATAGTTTGGCAAATATCTGATTAATTAATAATAATGCTAGCATCTAAGTGGAAACGTAATTCACGAACAAATAAAAGTATGCATACGAATCGATACCTAACTTTTTGAACGCACATATAAACGTTATTATCATGATGATGTCCTAATTTATATTAACTAAAACAAGTGAATTTATATTAATATATTTATCATCATATCTTAAGGGATATCCCCCTTCCCGACCTAGATTCTGCTGACATGTTTTAGATGTAAATCGAGCAGCATCGGGTATCACCAATCACACTGTAAGACCCAATTAAGGCATGTTTGCGCATATGAAAAGAACCAGCAATCCAATTGGAAATGCTAATCATAATTTATTCATTTGAGCAGTAGAACAACCTTTTAAATTGACAAGCTATGAATTGTGGCATTGTATAAAAAACGGGTCCACTACAGCGTATACTTTTAGAATTCTATACGTATATGCTCACATCTACCATAAAACAGACAATCTCATTATGTGTTTAACGTTAACGTGATCCACAAGGAGAATTATGCTTGGGCGGCATTGTTGATCATGTACGATGTTCTTTCAAAAATCGATTTTTATATAAAATGCCTAAAACTTCATTGCAAAAACGTTGCTAACACAACATGCAAATTTTTAATATTATTTTCTTTGATTTCCAATTTAAAACATACCAAAATAATGTTATGCCAATTTCGAATCTAGTGTTTTCATTTTTATATTTAGACAAAAACATAAATTTAATTCGAATATGTTGCGAAAATTAGATTTAAATAATAATGATTCAAATACGAAACAAGTAAAATCATACAAAATATGAATGAATAAAAAATATATGCCATGACGTCAAAATTTGAAAAAATCAAAGTCACATATTCTAAGTAGAAAAAAAATAACAATCACAATGTTACACATGGCTATACTGATTAAGATTTCTAATATACCAAAACGGCATTTAAACATCGCGAGACGGGGAAATCACTTCAGTGTTAATTTGTTCAAGAGGGGACACGCGAGGGCGGTTTGAGAATGTCTAGGACTCCAGCCAATCAAACATCTACGCCACCACAGAAAGCGATATATGGAAAATTTATGAATTTATGGTGAAAAAAGGATGTATCCAGCACAAGATTTAAATAAGAGCTAATATAATGAAATTCAGCGGATCTTTTGCAGCAGTTATTAATAAACTCACCAGTTCATTTAATATGACAGAAATGCACAGCGCTCTAAACTCAGCATGAAACCATTCAAATACACAATTACTGTGATAAATAATATCATTCATAGACACTTTTGTCATATATGAATACTTGCCATACTGACCCAAATAGTTCAAGCAAATCCTAAATTGCAAAGAGGTTCCAGTGACCATTCACTTAAAACATGATTGAATATTTTTTGAATAAATATTTACTAAAATAAAAACCGGTTTTGACCAACTAAATAACAGCATTAGTGTCACGTGGTTCATCGAAAGCCAAGATGGTGATAATGTTCATATGTAGTATCGTTGATAGGATTATTTACGAGATATGACCGCTTTTTTTTTGCGTTCATTTATGGGTTATTAGGTATATCACCAGTTGCATTGTCATGATATATTATATCCAGGTTGCACGCCGTTCGGATGAGTGTCGAAACAAGGTGTTTGTGAAAATTAGACCGTTTATTGCGTTAAACTGGAGTAGCTGGGATCCCCTATCTGATCTTATATATAAGCCGTATCTCCGCCGTGTCCGGCCAGATTTCATTTTGGTAGTTTCTTTCTTTTGCGTTTAAGTAAAAAAGGAGTATATTCCCGGCAATACATTAATTGTTTCTTATATAGGGTCGTAGAACTCTTTATATATGTTGTCTTTGTAGCTGGAGTCGGGTGCGAATAGTTGGAAAATAGTAAATGGTCCATCCATAGTATCGAAAGTGACGGACATAAGTAGGATCAGATGCACTTGGCCCACGTTTTGCATGTTTTCTGTCACTATTACTACGCCTTGTCCTCTCATTTTATCTTTTTTGGATGGTTGAATGATGACGGAGTTTTCTATTTCGAATGTTTCAGCCGTGTCTTTTTTTAATTTTGTTTCGGACACTCTGAGGGTCTTTATTATAGGAATGTTCTCATTTCAGTTAAGAGTTGTTCTTATTGATAGTCACCATTTAGCGTCACTACATTCCAAGTGGAAATCGAAAAGGCATGGAGATTCTTAGAACCCTCTCTCTTTCGAGTGCCCGGGACTGTTGTGATTTGTCATAGAGAGTGTGATAAGCTATATACTTGGTCACTTGCACTAAAGGACTGGGCGCAGATGATGGTGACCCCGATACACAAAAAGGGACTATCGCGCAACATCACTACTCTCCAGCCCTGGCAAAGATTTTAGTAGAGTCTTCCTCAGCAGAATGCAGAAAAATACTGAAGAGGCTACCGGAGAGAGTCAGCTCGGTTTGAGACATGGCCGATGAATGATTGATGCCATCATCATCATTTGACAATTAATCGAAAAGACAAAATAACACCAAGTCCCACTTCATTTTTATACATTTCAAAACCGCCTTCGACACCAAATGGATTAAACCCCAATGCCAAATTTGTCTAGCCACCGGATAATCCGATGGTTCGATGGAAACGGCTGCCTCCTGTCCCCAACACTGTTTAACGTCTTCCTTGAATTCGTTATAAAAAACCTTAGCAAACTAGATCGAACACTAGCCCTTATAGACATCTTTTCCACCGATATAAGGTATGCAGACGGTACAAACCTACCCACTCGGCAAACAACTTCCTAAGAACGTCCTGATCACGTAGTTTTACGTCCCGACGTTCGCGACACAAATAGGACGTCGCTACGATGTAAAATATGAGACGTCCCATCATTGCCTTTAGATAGCGGGTTAACGACTTGTTTTTATTACTAATTAACATGTCCGTATAACGTCGCTTATTAGACGTTGTCGCGACGTGTTATTGAAGTCGTCCTTGTGACGTTGTAAATATGACGTGACCTTCACGTCGCAATATGACGTTGTAATAACATTATATCCTGGTCGTGGCGTGATACGACGTTACAAGGACCCAATTAAAAAACCAACTTACGAATTAAACTTACTGTCAAATAGCATTGCGAATACCCCTCGAAAAAATGCAAATTTTGATTTTAGACAATTTTTAGTTGGATAATTCTCACTTTCGAATAGGAAGAATATGGTTCAGTTGAATATCTATCATTTTCGTCAAAAATGTTTATATATGATATTTATAAGAAATAACGTCAGAAAAATGACGTCCCTAAAACAGTCATACACGACGAAATGCGGACCACTTTAGGACGTCGCATTTTAGGTCTTAGTGGACGTCTTTCACTGAACGTCCTCTCAGTGTCAGATATTGACGGCGAAACGACGTCTGAAAAATTACGTCCGGCAAACTATCACCTGGGCTCAATGTAGAACCAGAATAAGGACGGGCGTAAATGACGTCAGACGGACGGGAATAGGACCAACCTTTGCCGAGTGGGTACTGTCTGCCATTTTTGAAAAGTTAAAAGGAAGTACCAAACAGCAAGACACAGCATGCAATAAATGGGGCAAGGTTTTTTTTTCATTTTTTAATCCTTTTCATTTTCCATAACCCACAACACTAATTCGCCACATGATAAAACTGAAATATTTACCTCAGATATCTAAATAAGGCAACGCAGGCTTTTTGCACCAAGAGGACTTTTTGACGTAAACGGATGTGTACTAGAAAGCCCCACGGACTTTTAAGCACGGCGGGATATTTTGCACGTAACCCCGGCAGGAACACCATTTTACATATACTATTTGGTATGAAATAACATAAGCTTTTATTTCCGGATCGGCTTAATTTCATACCAACTCGTGTAGTAAATTTTCTCGGCTGGTGGTCGCAACACAACGATAGAAATCAGAATCTCTGTGCTCAATAGATAATGGATGTCATTGTCCAGAAATAAATCGACGTGTCTCATAAACGGAATAATTACTCAGTGTCTCAGAAAAAAATCAAACTGTTCGTATCAATGTATTATTCCATTGTCTCACACTGCGTTCTATATAAACTAAAGATCAAATAAATTCATTCGATATAATCCGGATATATCATCGTCTGTGTCCCATTATCAATTGCTGAGTAGAAAAGGCTATAGTTGATTTGAATATACACAATTAACATTAGAGATTTTATTTCGTCGAGTCGGTTAACGTCAGGTAAGTTCTTAAATTTCAGGCTCTAAAGTCACTTCCAAACCGTAGTTTCTAGTGAAACATGTATATTAGTATTTGTATTTGTGTTTAACGTGATGATGTCTTTCTAAAAACTATAATTTACTTATATATCTTAAGATGATTTATATGTATTATGGTTTGGCAAATAGCTGATTAATTAATTATAACGCTAGCATCAAAGCGGACACATAATTAACGAACAAGTAAAAGTATACATAATAATGATACCTAACATTTTGAACGAACTTATAAACGCTATTTTCATTATGATGTCCTTATTTATATTTTAAAATTAGTGGATTTATATTAGGATGTTTATCATCATATCTTAAGGGATACCCCCTTCCGACATAGATTCTGCGGACATGTTTAAATATAAATCGAACAGCATCGTGTATCCTCAATTACCTTTAAGACCCCAATTCAGGCACGTTTGCGCATATGAAAGGAAACAGCAATTCAATTGGAAATGCTCATCATAATTTATCCATTTGAGCTGTAGAACAACCTTTTAAATTGACAAGCTATGAATTGTGGTATTGTATAAAATACGGGCCCACTACAGTGTACACTTTTAGAATTCTATACGTTTATGCTCACAACTACCATAAACAGACAATCTCATTATGTGTTTGACTTTAACGTGATCCACAAAAAAATTATGCTTGGGCGGTATTGTTGACCATGTATGATGTTCTTTCAAACATCGATTTCTATATAAAATGCATAATATTTCATTGCTAAAACGTTGCTAACACAACATGTAAATTTCTAATATTATTTTCCTTGATTTTCAATTTAAAACATATCAAAATAACATTACGCAAATTTCGAATCTAGTGTTTTCATTTTTATATTTAGACAAGAACATAGATAAATTTGATTCAAATATGTTGCGAAAATCAGATTTGAATAATAATGATTCAAATGCAAAACAAGGCAAGTTATACAAAATATGAATGTATAAAAATATATGCCATGACGTCAAAATTAAAAACAAAACATCAAAGTCACATATTCTAAGTAGGAAAAAAATAACAATCACAATGTTACTCATGGCTTTACTGATTAAGATTTCTAATATACCAAAACGGCACTTTAGCATCGCGAGACGGGGAAATCCCTTCAGTGTTATTTTTTTTCAAGAGGAGACACGCAAGGGCGGTTTTAAGAATGTCTAGAACTCCAGACAATCAAACATCTACGCCAACACAGAAAGCTATCTATGTAAAATTTAAGAATTTATGTAAAAAAGGATGTATCTAGCACAACATTAAAATAAGAGCTAAAATAATCAAATTCAGTGGGTCTTTTGCAGAAGTAATTATTAAACTCACCAGTTCATTTAATATGACAGAAATGCACAGCGCTCTAAACTTAGCATGAAACCATTCAAATACATAATTATTGTGATAAATAATATCATTCATAGACACTTTTGCCACGTATGCACATTTGCCACACTGACCCAAATAGTTCAAGCAAATCCGAAATTGCAAAGAGGTTCCAGTGATTATTCACTTAAAACATTCTTCTCATTTTTCTTATCTGGATGATTGAATGATGACGGAGTTAAGAATTCGACTGTTTATGGCGTGTCTTGGTTGAAGTGTGTTTCAGACACTCCAACAATCTATCTTTCGAGTCTTATCATGTAAGTTAGGCGTTTTACTAATTGATAGTCACCATTTAGCGTCGCCACATTTCACGTGGAAATCGAAATGTCCGGGAGATTCTTATCACCCTCTCTCTTTCGAGTGCCCGGGACTGAGGGCCGTTTACAGCTGTAATTTGTCATGGAGAGTGTGATAAGCTATATACTTCGGCACTTTCTCAAAGACTTCCCAAGGATACGTGCCGAAGCTACCTATGACAAGGTTATGTCGGCCTAACGGATCGTAACCCGGCCGAGCAGTGGGTTGTTGGCCTGGTCCCAGGTCCGCCGGACATTGTGCTTAGACTTATGCCGCCATCGCCGGTACACATAGTACTGCAGCTGCCCAGTACTCCGCCCCTCCGCGCCCCTCGCCTAGGAATTTCTGTCAAGCCGAGGCAGTTTTTCGTGGTGTGGCTGAAACGTCGTGTCCCTGCTTGAAGCCAGAAGGCGAGGGGTTAATGAGCCAATCAAGGTTGGGCGCATCGTGGAAACGAGTGCTGCTCAGTGTGGCAAGTGATCTACTAAGCAACTGCAAGCTTCAAGTGGACTACATCTACAAGCGGACTACTTCTACAAGCGGAATATATTTATTTGTTCATGCGGCGTTAGTGGCTGGTTACTCTCTCGAATGATTGCGTAGCACGGCTGCCCTCTAACCTTAAGGTACTACATCTCCCCATTGCCTACACCTCCGATGATATCTGTTAGGACCATTTTCTCGTCCTTGAAGACAGAATCTCCGGCAAAAACAGAAGCATGCCGTAAAACACCAAAGCGATTAGATGTTGACAAACTGCAGAATCCGGCAATTGAAAACAAGAATTCCAGATACGAATAGGCAGCGCGTTTGAGCCACTTTTTTGCATTGAAACAAGCAAAGTTAAAGAGGTCTCCACCCTAATCAAGAACGTCACAACGAGAGTAACAGAGATGGTAGTTTGCTACAAAAGGAAGAAGCAAGTCCGAGGCCTACCACCAGAAATCGAAGTGGTCTGTGCACAGCAGCCCAAGGCTAGACGAGATATGCTTAACTCCCCATGTGATAAGGCGAAGCGCAAAAATGAAACATGAAACTGAAGCATTAAAATGAAAAGGCAGTAAATCGACAGCAAAGAAAAAACAACATACCAGCAAAGAAGAAGACATCAAAATGGACTTTGAAAGGAACAATAGCGACAATCTATTTAAACTTGTTCGTGAAATAGAAGGAAAATGATAGACGCCCTTCAGTATGGAAAAAGGCAAAAGTGGCCGCACCCGGTCCTCAAGTGTTTGCAAGAACACTTTAAAGCACATCTCAACACCAAATATCCAAACACACCGATAGCGATGCTAGATATCCCCCCTCCCCAACCGGATGCTGAGACCATATGGGACATAACCATATATGAAATAAAAATGGCAATTGCAGGAAAACAGGAAAGCCCCAGAAATCGATGGCATAACCACAGAGGTGCTAAAGGCAGGTGGTGACCTAATGGTTGCGATGCTGCGTAAAATATTCAACACGGTATATGACACTGACAAAACACCAAAGGACTGGGCGCAGATGATGGTGACCCCGAAACACAAAAAGGGACTATCGCGCAATATTACTACTCTCCATCCCTGGCAAAGATTTTAATAGAGTTTTCCTCAGCAGAATGCAGAAAAATACCCACACGGCAAGGGTCGTCCATAGTACGTCGCTTTCGGCCCGTATGAAAGCTTTCCGGACGTCCTTTTACGTCCCGTCGTCCGTAGAACGTCATTCGTACGTCAGATTTGGACGCGACGTCGTTGCAACGTCTTTTCTACGTCCGCGACGAATAAGGACGTCCGGAAAACTTTCATACGGGCCCAAAGTAGAGCGTCCGCTCATTGTCCGTGGACGTCTTGCCGAGTAGGATACCGGAGAGATAGCTCGGCTTGAGACATGGTATTGAATGGTCGATGCCATCTTCATCATTTGACAAATAATCAAAAAGACACAATAACACCAAGTACCACTTCATTTTTACTTTTATAGATTTCATAACCGCCTTCGACACCACATGGAGAAAAGCACTATGACAAATTTTCCTAGCCATCGGATAATCCGAGGGTTTGATGGAAAAGGTTGCCTCCAGTCCCCAACACTGTTTAACGTCTTCCTTGAATTCGTTATGAAAGAACTGAGCGAACTAGATCGAACACTAGCCCTTATAGACATCTTTTCCACCGATATAAGGTATGCAGACGATACCACCCTACTGTCTGTCATTTAAGAAAAGTTAAAAAGAAGTACCAAACAACTAGACAAAGCATGCAATAAATGGGACATGGCTGTTTTATTTGATTTTCATTTTTTAGTTATTTTCATTTTCTATAACCCACAACACTTAATCGCCACATGATAAAGCTCAAATATTTACCTGAGATATCAAGATAAGACAACGCAGGTTTTTTGCACCAAGGGGACTGTTTTGCATGTAAACGGAAGTGTACTAGAAAGCCCCACGGACTGAGCACGGTGGGCTATTTTGCACATAACCCCGGCAGGAACACCATTTCACATATACTATCTAGTATACGATAACATAGGCTTTAATCGCCGGATCAGCTAAATTTCATACCAATTTGCGTAGTTAATGTTCTCGGCTGGTTGCCGCACCATAACGTTTACAAGCAGAACCTAATCATCTCAATAAATAATGGATGTTATTGTCCAAAAATAAAATCGATGTGTCACACAAAAGGAATCATTACTGCGTGTCTGCGAAACCCAACAAACAATATCCAACAGTTTGTATCAAATGTATTGCTCCATCATCTCACACTGAGCTCTATATAAACTAAAGAACCAATAAATTCATTCGATATAATCTGGATATATCATTTCCAATGTCTTCATATCTATTGCTTAGGAGAGAGGGCCACAGTTGATTTGAAGATCCACAAATATAACACTAGAGAATTTCTTCGTCGAATCGGTTAACGTCAGGTAAGTGCTTAAATTTCAGGCTCTTAAATCCTTTCCAAACTTTCTCATCCATTCTGGTGAATCAACCTTGCTTTATTTTTTATGCTTTATGATTTTAATGTCCAAAAATACGAATACCACAAACTTAAGAAAGTCGCATGGTCGTCAATTCGTCATTAATTAAGCATATGGCCAGTAACCTTGGTGTTTTTTTAATCTTATCTTGTTTAGCTTTGAAACGAAACCAATACCCCGAGAAATTAAGCAGAAGCAACAACCTGTTTGGATCCCGATTGATCCAGATACCGCTGCTAATACATAAATTTTGAAATACATTGATGTATAATATATATGCAGATAATGTTTCATCACCAAACAACTTAGTCGACGTTGTAGGGTAAAGAAATTGAGCAAGTGCACAAATATCAAAATCATATTATGGTATTATCTTGTTTGTGTTTAAGTATGTGTCAACATCAAATGAGCTCAAAGGTCCCAGTAAAAAATAAATTTGAAACTAAAGAAAAATTATAATATTTTCTTAAAATTGTTATGTTTCCTTCAACATGAACAATATTATAAAAAAAATCAATGTTTTATTTGTTTTTCAAAAAACAAATGCATGAAACATGACATTGATCATTTGTCAGACGACATAATCCTAAAGTGAATTTTAAAGTAACAGCAAAAGGCACTACAATGACAACGAGTGATTTTATGCAAGAACATTTCGGAAACTTGACTAGCACACGATTTTGAAAACATGTATATACAACATGTACATGTGAATATTTGTCAATTTTGCTATGTCTTAGGAATTTCGTTCTTTCACTATCTAGATTGTGCCAGACAACACATATTCGGCATCCCAAATGGCTACCACTTATCCAGTCCAATCTTCCAGCCTTAAAGTCCAAGGTTATGTCATGCTACATGGACGTCCTTGCCAAATCATCGAAAAGTCCGATAGAATCACTGGAAAACACGGCAATGCAAAAGAATATCCGAACATATAAGCCTCGTTCACGCAAAACATGCAGACAAGTTCTAAACCGTTAATTTTATTAGTTTATACCAATTTTATTTGAAATTTAAAGCGCACAATGCGTGTGTGTTAAAATCTTACGCAATAAAGTTCAAGTGACATCAGTAAAAATTGCATGACAAACCGGTTCCGAGTATTCTTGGCATGTTTCACAGGAACGCGGCTATATCTTTTAATCAAACATATAATAAATGTCCATAGAAAAACTCAAATTCTATGATTTCAAATTTTAGAAAAAAAAGATCTTACCTTTCATTTTTAGTTTGCGTCGATGCAAAATTTAGTTTTGAATTAACAAAATGATGAGGACTTTGATAAGCCTTTCCGAAAAGGCTTAAGAACAATGCATCTGAAACGTTTCATTATGTTTCATCTTCAATCTACAGTGCAATTATGCCATTTTCATGAATGATGATAACCTCCTTCTTTTGTCATAATGGCCACGTTACATTTGCATTGCATACAACAGAATGGATAACAACGCAATCAGGATTGTTTAGAATTCGATGCATTAAAGTGATAACACTTAAAATTAAAAGAAAATAATGCGATATCTCTGTTTTCTTGTAGGTCTAACTTGTGGGCTTAGACATATTCACCCAAAAGAAATACGAAGTCTTCTATCCGTCCAAGGACAGCCTGGATGTGTCTATTGTCACAAGAAAGGATTACGAATTGACAAAAAATAATAGTAAGCACTGCAATATATATGAGAGGGACAGATTGGAAACTCGATCCAAATATCGGAAGATTTGAATGTCGAGTGTGTTAGAAAGATCCACCTACATCAGATTCATTTCAGTTCGTTTATCGTTCAAAAAATCGAAACCGGAATCACTATTATTTCGTTCACATATCCTTTTGTCAAACTAATACAAATAAATTTAGAATAGCGTTTTCAATACACAGCGAACTTTCAAAGCAATTTTATGAACAATATTATGATTGTAAAAGCTTAAGTTTATAGGTATATACTACAAATTACTACACATTGTATATCGTTTGTGATAAATTATATTTATTTATTATTCTTATAACGTTCTTATTTAAGGAACTGCTAATAAATAAATATATTTGTTTTATAATTTAGATAATTGCTACGACTTAATTGGGGTTGATGATCAACAATCTCATTCACACGTGGTATCCGATACCAACACTGACCTCATCAAGGAAATTCAGGCAAAATATGACGCCGGGGAGACAGTTCTTGTGATCCTCTTGTCTGCCGGCGGTGAGCAGAAAATTGTTGGTGTTAAGGATAGTATGGTTTAATGGTAAAGCAGAGTGCCGCTCGATGAAATAATAATCATGGGTTCGTTTGCTTCAAGTTCCATTTATTTTGAACATAAGGGCAATATTGTAAAAATGTTCAAATGATATATAGATATCCACCTCTTTAATATACTTGACATACAAATATTATATTTCATAAATATATTGTGAGAACATTCAACATTGATTGAAGGGTGGTAGCCCCAAATTTCAAGTGCTCACTCGATAAAATAGGCGCATACATTATACAACGGACATGAAGTTCCAATATTTCCTGACCATACCATGACAATATACGGTCTTGATATTTGGTCCAAGTCCAAGATTTTCACTGTCAATTTATTTTAAACCTTATTTTACTATTTTTTCAAGAAATATCAAGACATATTATTATCGATTTTTATATTATATCTTTATTGAACTTGGCGATAACAATACACGTGTTTGTGCTCTATATATTTTTATATAAAGGCGGGGATACACTGTTAGAGTGTAAGTGTTAATATGTTAAAATTCAGGTATATAAACTGTGAAGTGATGTCGATGGTGATGTAATGACTAAGTATAAGAAATTACGAAAGGAATTTAAAATGTACCAAATATATAACAAAACTTATCATAGGGTAGCCAAAAATAAAGGAAAATCTAGAAAAGCTAGATGATGCCTTACACTTTATTACAAATGGAATATCAATCAATAAAGCTGGATCATTCCATGAAATTTGCCAATTTTCAAAAACCAAGTCAGCCTGTGCATTGTTTTAGATGCAAACGTTGTTCGAGTCCAATAAAAGGTCTAGCTATTTAGGTATAATATTTAAAAAATTTAATTTATTAAAATGTGACTTTTATCATTGATATTTACTTTGAAAATACCTAAAGTACATAAACACCTTATAACCATACAGTTATGCATGATCAACATAAATATTCTATGTGTACATAAATTCTGCTTGATCGAGTGAGCAATCGAATTTGGGGTATCACACTTCAGTCAATGTCGATTTTCTCTTAAAATATCAATTTAATGCTAGTTTTGTAGGTGTAGTTATTAAAGGTTATATCAATATATGGTTGGCCGAATTCTCATTTTTTATTGACTTTCTGTTCCAAATAAATGCAACCTCAAGCTCAATTCACATTATTACTATTTCATTTGGTGGCAGAAAAATAAAAATAAAGATTGGCAAGTGGCCAAGGGACAAAGTTTTTGTGAAAACATTTATCCCGTAGCATTATCATATTTATCTTTAATCATTATCTTATTATCATATAACCATTATCATATTGATCTATCTCGTAACATATCATATTGATCTATAACTTTGTGCCACTTTTCAGTTTGACGAAACATGTAACGTCGACTAAACACATTGATGCACTGAGCCCTTTAATTCATAGTTGTAGTGTTATACCATGAGTAGTTCTAGTGATATGCCATGAATGATATGCGGATATCTCGTGTGAAACCGCGGAAAAAGGGACATTGAGTGTAAATCCAAATTAAAAAGCATTTAGCTGTATTTAGCAACTTCAAAGACCGAAATTGTTCCAACATATTCATTAAAAAAACCTTCTCATTTTTCATAAAACCCTGGCAATACCAGCTGCTTTAAACTTTTTTCTTATTGATCTCACAACTAGTTATAGAGTCAACTTAAAATTGCGACCAAATTATGGGTAACTTTCAATTTCTAATGAAATAGTATGATATATACATTTGTATATAACAAACTAACTCATAGTCATGTTTGAGTAATAGCAGGGGTTATGATTGTATTATGGCTATGATTACATGGTTATGAAAAAGAAGCTAGTGTGGCCAGAGTTAACGGAAGAGTTAAGAGAGTTAAGAGTACATTGTTTTGTTTACTCTCTTTCGTTATACATAAAAATAAAAAAAATATTCAAGGTTTTAAATGATATCATGTAAATGTGTTCTATTTAAATTTATAGAAATACTCATTTAAAGTAAATTCATGATTTATTTTGAAATTATCTCATACCTATTTGTATTTCAGATTTTGCTCTTTGATATACATTGTATAAGCCTACATTTTGCTTCTTAACGAAAAATGTTTGCCGTCGTTTAAGCTTAATGTGACCACCACTATTGTAGTTCTAGTGTAAAAACATGGTAACTGATCTGCTCTTTCTTTTTATTAATTTTTCATATTTCTTTTTTATTTCCTATCAAATATTTGACATATCATTCATAATGACACTAACACACATTCAAAATACATAAACAATTATATATATCAAATACATCCGTTTTAGAAAAGATTTAAACCGTAAAATGCAACAATACTTTAATTATTTTTTTAATAATTTTTCTTGGACTACCAATATCAGTAGTTGTTGATTATAATACACAACATATTGACTGCATATTAACTTGTAAACCAAACAAAATCTATATGTTCTTTAATATTTTTAGGGATTGACTATTGATTGCAACGCTTATATACAGTAACCATTCTTGTGATGTTTGACAGTCTACTAATGAACCAAAGTATCTTCAATGTCTATTTTGATCTTTCTACAATGATATATATCATTACAATTCCGAATTCCTCAATGTTATGGCTTGAAACGCAGTTGAAAAATGTTATTTTTGATCTTAAATTGAAACGCCACCAATCGGAGTTCCTTCGTCGAACGTCGAAATAAATTAATTTTGTTTTATTCATATGTTTTACAAACTAATGGAATTCATTGATGTTTCCTTTCCCTAGCCAAATTCCTCAAGCCATCGGCTCAGAACACTAGGCGATTCAATTTTAGCGTTCGCAAAATATTTATAGAAGTTACCTGTTCTTGCAATGATGCATTTCCATACAAATAACCTATTGTTCATTGATTTACTTTGTCAGTCGCGTTTTTAGAATGTTAGCATGAAACATAATTGGATGATATAAGACTTCATACAACAACAGTAAGGAAGCAGTATTTAATAAGACTTTTTTTCTAAACCAATATCAAATCCCGTGCCGTTCATAACTCCTTTTGGTCCTCAGTTGTTCTGTACATATGCCTGTTACCTACAAATTAATGAAGACTAACTCAGGAGCCGTTTTTCACAAAAAGATCAACCCGAGCAAATCTCAGCTGGCTTGGAGATGTTGAGGAATTTCGTTCTAGCTTGGAGATTTAAGAAGTTTGGGGAACCTTTTTTGATAATTTCTTTATACTGGGATAATAAATGAGAATAAATTATTGCAATAGATCGTAATTGCTAATAATTGTCTTATCACCTGTTATTTTTTATCAATTATATGTGATTTCGTCAAATTAAAAAGTTGTATTATTGCAAAAGGTGTTCCTTTCTCGCTCCAAGCTGGCAAGAAAAGGAGGAACAGCTCAGCTGGCTTGCTTAGAATAAATGAATACCTGTTTGAAAAAAAAGTTTATAAAATGGGTATTGTGGTGTTGTTTGCATAGTTTTTTTACGGTGATTTAACATTTGTTTGGAGAAATATGTCGTCTTTTTATGTTGTAAAAACATACATTTCCCAACAAACGGTCCACTCTAAATACCTTTTGTACCGATTTTTAAAGTTTGATTTTGATTAATAACAAAGTTAGATGACGTTGATAAAATTCATCATTAAGAGTAACTGGAGAGAGAGGGACTGGGCAACAGGGTGTGTTGTGTTGACTTTATGAGCAAATATGATGCTCTCGATTCGCACAACGGGAATACTGTCTCCAATTGTTGTTCTCAACATGGAGTATTCAACGGGTGTCGGCATACGGTTTCGGGTACGTGCAGTAAATTCATGTTGATATTATGTTTCACTATACAGTGACCTATGCAATAGATGCAGGGAGAAACTATGGTATATATTGCGCTACATGTCAAATTTAAACTTATTCGGTTTGCTGAAACATCAACAATTCAAGCTCTTAGTCGAATTTGGTTAACTGGGACAGAATAAACGAACACAGTGAACGAAATAAGTGAGGTGATTGAGGCTAAAAAGATCCGTAAGCTGATGGAACCCAAATAGTTGAGATGTTTCGCTTTGGGTCGCGAAAAAAAAATACGGGCACGGCGGATAGAGATGTAGTTCATTGACGTTCCGAAGCATTTAAGGAGGTTCGTTTCATCACTGAGAACGAGACATATCATTTTAGCTGGAAAATGTATGCGTAAATATATCTGAGCGTTATTATGTTTTTTTTGTAAAAATAAAAATGCAGAGAGATGTTTTCAAAACGTAAATAAATGAGGCATGATGATGCGGCTACAGCATCTGACAGATCTTGCGAAATAGGTGTAGATGTAAAAAGGGGTTTCCAGCAGGGTAAAAAGCGGGGTTCCTCCCGAAACAAATAACAAAAACGAAGTTATTGTCGGGTCTAAAACAGGCTCCCAGCCTTGTCTTAAATAAAGTGGGATTCCTGTCAGGTCTACAATTCGACAGGGTTCCTGCCTCATTTAAAATAAAACAAAGTTTCTGTCTCACTCAAAATGAAAAAGGGTTTCTTCCCTAAAATGGTTTTGCCTAATCAAAATATATTAAGGATTTTGCCTTTGTTGGGGTTATTCTAATTTGCTCAAGTATGGAATATATATTTAGATATTATTACATAAAAAGCATATATATGATAACCTTTTCATATAGAAATAAAATATATATTATAACCTTTCTGACCACGTCACACATGATTGAAATCCGATCTGCATGCCTTTGGATACTTTCTCTCCGGTCGACCCCAAGTATGTAGCTAAACTCATTCAGTGAGCCCCGAGTAAAACATATGAACTAGACCCGATCCCTACCAGCATATTTAAATCGGTTACAAAAACAATAGCGCATGTAGTTCAGAACATAGTTAACAAATCACTGGATAATGACATAGTTCCCGGATCATTTAAAACGGCATTAGTGAAACCGATCCTCAAAAAGCAAGGACTAGAACCTATAAGCAAAACCTATATACCCCTCTCGAACCTACCCTTCGTACCAACATAATAAAACAAAGCGTGATAGATCAACGGAAAATACACAACAAAATAAACGACCTTGATGATGACCTTCAATCAGCATACCGGCCAAACCACTCGACAGAAACTGCCCTTATCCACATCGCTGACAACCTGCAGGTTGCTATGGACACCCTCAAAGCTGTACTGATGGGAATGTTAGACCTCAGTGCGGCATTGGATACGATTTATCACGATATCATACTTCATCGACTCGGTTCCACCAATGGTATAAATGCACCGGCGCTAAGCTGGTTTGCGTTATACCTCCAAGGGCATACCCAACGTGTAAAAGTAGAAAATAGCGTTTCCGAACAATAATGTTGTGGAGGACGGGGCTGTGCAAGGTTCCACAATTGGTTGTCGATTGTACTAAATGTATGTTGAATCATTAAAAAAGCTGCTAAAAAAATCGGATACTTCAAAGCATGGCTATGCAGATGATAACACAGTTTGGAAAGTAGTGATTCCAGGTGTTTGAATGATGCTTAAACTGAATTCATTGTGTTGTGCCCAAAGCGCCACGTCAAAAACATGCCGGAGTGTTCGTTACAAGTCGGTGATGAGTTAATTCAACCTCCAGAAATTGTGAAAAATCTAGGGGTAATACTCGATACAAGCCTAGATTTCAGAGTGCATATTTCCAATATAGTGAAAGTATGCAGATATCACATGCGAAGAGCGTGGTTGATTCGACGGTGCATCGATGCAGAGATCGCAAAACGCATGATGTTAGCAACAGTGATAAGTCGACTTGAATATTGCAACTCTTTTCTAGCTTTTCTACCCGAATGGATATAAAGCTCTTGCAAAATATTCAAAACTCGGCTGCCAGACTTGTGACACTGACTCCGCAAAGAGAACCAATAACCCCCATCTTGAAAAAACCTACATTGGTTGCCCGTGCAATATCGCATACAATACAAACTAGCCACCATCGTTCAAAAATGCGTCTATGAAAATGCTCCAGTCTGTTTGAAAGATCTACTCGAATCCTTCACACCATCAAGAAACCTTCAGTCTTCAGAAACTTATCTAGTCATACCCTGTGTAAATCATAAGGGCTTTGGCACCCGTGCATTTAGTAGGGCCAGGTCCAGAATCTGGGACGATCTACCGATTTTGTTGAGAAACACTAAGTCATTACCGCAGTTCAAATCACGTCTTAAAACTTACTATTTTGATAAAGCGTTTACAGGTATAAATGACATTGTAAAGCGTCTGTATGTAGTAATTACGGGCGCTATATAAAAGCACAATTTGATTTGATTTGATTTGATGATATCATACTAGATCGATGAGGAGAAGACAAATATCTGCAATATTTTTTATCTTATATTTATATAGATGAGCAAATGTAAATTAGATAGGCGGTTTTGATATTTTAGGGGATCAAGTGATTAAAAATCTGAAATTCATAACTGCTTTATGCTGTGTATTAATTATATTTAAAGGTTAAATATTTATACAACCGTTATTACACTATATATTATAGTACCTCGTGATAGTGCGACGTCAATGGTTGGCATGTATGTATATTTTTTTCAAAAAGCCACAATGGACGGTTTACCATTTTAAACAAGAATAGGATTATTGTTTTAAATGCAGTGTCACCGCAAGCAGTAATTGAGCAATGACCTGATGACTATGCATGCGATGTCCTCTTAAAGCAGTCCCCGTCCTGCACAACTGCCTTTCTATTTCAAAGCGAGTGACTCATCACATTAAGAAAGGCTTATTTACTCGATGACGCAAATTAATGACTGTCAATATATGAGTGCGACTTTTCAATGGTCAATTTAAAGGGGCCTTGACTTGAGTAGCCAGAATGCGTCTAAGTGATTTTCGGTGAGGCATCCAAATATTTTGGTCTCGACAAAAATATTTGTCATAAATGCTAAATATCTCGACAATAATATAACAAAGGCTCATAAAAATCATCTATGATCCATGTTTTGTATCTGTTTCATGCTTTAAATAAAAACATATTTTGTCAAGTTTATTCTATAACATATAGTAAAATGTCGGACTTGGCATTTATTTTTAAGAATCTCGACTGATTTTAGTAAAAAGTTAAGAACACTTTGTATAATTATGTATTTTTCGGGATTTTTAGGAAAGTTTGCAATATAGTATATTTGACAAGCTCTTCGAAAAGCCAGGTTGCAAGGTTTTTTATTAACTATTAATTATATTATGATAAAAACAGGTTTTAACCAATAACATTGCAGCGTTTGGTCCAGTCAAAGTTGACATCGACTAGATAGTTCTAGGCAATGTCGACATCCACTGAGTGAGCCAGCATATGTTGACATTGACTGGAAAAATCAGGCAATGTTGACATACGTGGTTTACACAGATTGACGGTAACATTAACACTTATGAATCATAGAATTACATTCAGCCTTATGAGGCAGAATCTTTGGCTAAGGGGGTAGCACAGCTCTTTATATATTTTGACTAGGCAGGCGCTCTAATAATTTTAGACAGGGCAGGAATTTCATTTTAGTTTTGGTACGGCAGTAACTACGTTTTATTTTGGGTGAGGTAGAAACCGCGTTTTATTCTGCATGAGGCAGGGACCCCATCGAATTATAGATCCGGCTGAAACCCTTATCTATTTTGGACCCGATAAACCCCGTTGTTTTTGGACCCGACAGGAACTTTGTTGTTTAGACCCGGGAGGATTCCCGTTTTACATTTACTATTTGGTATAAAAAAACATAAGCGTATATCGCTGGATCGCCGTTATTTCATACCTATTCGCCTAGTAAATGTTCTCGGCTAGTTGTCGCACCATAACGATAGCAATCAGAATCATATCTGCTCAATAAATAATAGATGTCATTGTCCAAAAATAGAATCGCTGTGTCTCATAAACAGAATCATTACTGAATCATTACTCCGAAATCCACAAAAAAATATATCCAACTGCTCGTATCAAATGTATCATTCCATCGTCTCACACTGCGGTCTAAATAAACTTGATAATCTAAAGAAAACTCATTCTTTGTAATCCGAATATATACAACTCATTCTACGTAATTCGGATATATCATTTCCCGTGTCCCACTATCATTATCTGAGGAGAGAAGGCCACAGTTGATTTGAAGATTTTCGTCGAATCGGTTAACGTCAGGCAAGTACTTCAAAGTCATTTCCAAACCGGAGTTTCTGGTGAAACAACTGCTTTGCTTTATTTTTTTATGATTTATGATTCGAATGTCCTAAAATACGAATACCATAAACTTTTAAAAAGTG
Organism: Hydroides elegans; assembly: GCA_001703475.1. Lineage (NCBI taxonomy): Eukaryota > Metazoa > Annelida > Polychaeta > Sabellida > Serpulidae > Hydroides > Hydroides elegans. Next base: position 27,956 of record LQRL01037466.1, read on the forward strand.
GCATTGTCGTTAATTCGTTATGAAATCAGCATATGAAATCAGCATATGACATGGCCAGTTATCTTGGTGTTTTGTTTTTAAGTTGATCTTGTTTAGCTGTGAAACGAAAACAATTCCCGAGAAATTGAGCAGAAGCAATAACCCGTTTGAATCCCGATTGATCCAAATAACGCTGCTAAGACAAACATTTTGAAATACATTGATTTATAATAAAAATGCAGATAATGTTTCATCACCAAACAACTTAGTCGACGTTGTAGGGAAAAGAAATTGAGCAAGTGCACAAATATCAAAATCATATTATGGTATTATCTTGTTTGTCATTAAGTATGTGTCATCATCGAATGATTTAAAAGGTCCCAGCAAAAAAAATCTGAAACTAAAAAAAAAATTCTAATATTTTCTTAAAATTGTTATGTTTCCTTCAACATGAACAATATTATAAAAAATCAATGTTTTATTTGTTTTCCAAAAAACAAATGCATGAAACATGACATTGATCATTTGTCAGACGACATAATCCTAAAGTAACAGCAAAAGGCACTACAATGACAACGAGTGATTTTATGCACGAACATTTCGGAAACTTGACTAGCACACGATTTTGAAAACACGTTTATACATGTGAACATTGGTAAAACATACCATGTCTTATTAATATCGTTCTTTTATTATCCAGATTGTTCCATATAACACATATTCGACCTAAAAAATGTCTACTACCGATCAAGTCCTGTGTTCCGACTTCGAAGCCGGGACAACCAACAGAGCTAGCACCTACCCAGCCAAATGTTCAAGCCTCAGACAAGGCGAACATGTCATGATAAAAGAGCGTCCGTGCAAAATCATCGAAATTTCCACGAGCGAAACTGGAAAACTCGGCCATGGCAAAGTAAATCCGAAATAAGCCGCGTTCACGCAAAACATCCAAACAAGCTCTGAACCGGTTTGTTATGTAAATGTCGATAAAAATCAAACGCGTAAAATGTGTGTGTTTTGCGCAATAGCATTCGAGTGTCAATAATATAAAATGCATAAAACCGGTACTGAGTAATTATTGCATGCTTTGCGTGAACACAGCAATAGTTGTTTATCAAATATGTCATTAACACCCATATAAAAACTCAAATCTTATGATTTGTTCAGCCCTCGCATTCCAGACATGGTTTATACATGTATTTGAGGTCTACCAGCAAATCTTTAAATGACATGTTTTGAACGTACAAGAACAAAGCCAGCGGCGGGATAATAAAAAAAATATTTTTTTCGACTCTAACGGGGATCGAACCCGCGAACCTAAGATTACATGTTCTCATATTACTGATGTAGACTTTTATAGAGGCTTCTTATAAGTTTTGATGACACTGCACTGCACACTGCACAGAACCAAGGGGGTTTATTTCCTTTCCAAGCTATCTGGCCCCTAGCATTCCCGGCAGTGGCAAGAGGTATCTAAAAAAGTTGAGAGGAGTTTATGGTTGAACGTACGGGCAAAATGCCCGGTGTTACGGTCAGGAAAAACCCCCTGGTCAAATAAACCCGTGGGGTTTTCGTGACTGCATTCGCATGCGGGCAGGAAAACCTGCCTGGTCACAAAAACCCCTGCCGTCTTATCTTTATATGTTTAGCAAATATAAGTGCGATATTTTTGGCGACTAAATGATTTAAATATTGAAAATAAAAATTCAATAACCCTTAAATTTTATTTAAATAATATTTATTACAAAAATGTTTGTAAAAGAATAGTAAATAATTCTGAAGTCCCCATTACTAAAATAATTTGAGAAATCTAAATGTTATTTTCATATCAACCATACGCTATTTTAATGAGAAAAAAAAATGATAATAGCAATATTTTTAAGAGTGATAATTATACTAATGATTATGATTACGTTTATGCTCACTTAACTTGGATCACTGATAAAACTAGGGCTAATCCTTTTTGTTATTACTATGTGTTTAGGTTAATCTTGAAGTCTTAAAGCCAATGAATACTCACTCAACAAAATCGACTTCATATTACAATTGTAATTAATACACAGAGAAAATATATGTTGAAGAAAATATATCATTCTGACTGTTAATATTCAAAGAATTGTTATGCTTTTATACTATTTAAATGGTTATATAATATGACCTAGTAGTTCATGACCGAATGATGTGTGTATAAAATTATATTTATTAAATACTTTATATTGAATATATTGATTTACATATGATTTCTTAGAGTAAGATGATAGGGGCAATATGATGAAATTCGTTTAATTTGAATGAAAATATTTAAAGTATATTCATCTCCCAAAATTATTTCCTGATTCAATATTTTTCATTAAAGTCTATCTCATCGTGTTATCATAACCTTCTATAAGATAGTGCCTCTAAATACTTAAATAAATAAGATAAGACGATGGGGGTTTTCTAGCCCAGGGTGAACTTAATGTTTTTCTCGTTGGGCAGGAAAACCTGCACCGTCTCGTGATTATTGATAAAACTAAAAAAACCCTTCGAGAATGTGAGATTTTCATCATGTTTATAAAGAACACATAGCGAAAGGGGGGTTTTTAAGTAGGGCGGGTTTTTCTGACCGTAACACCGGCCCGCAAATCTTGAAATGACAAATTAAACAACTTGCATTGCAATAACGCGAAAGCATAACTACGTCACGCCATCTTTTTCAAAGAAGCCTTGTTTAAAAAAGATGGCTATGACGTAGCTCTTCTCCTCTCAGAGGTACAGTTTGTGCTAAGCTAAAATGCGCGGCTATGTGTGTGTTTTGAAATACATAGGATCCAGTGCTGTTTTCATGTTCCTTGTCCCCTTGACCTCTTTTTCCTTTGTCTTTTCAAATATTTAGTTTAACTTGCTAGGACAGTTACACATTGGAATAAAGCTTGTTTTCATAATTTATGATATAAGCGTCTTCCATTCGATACATTTCTATGAAAATTTGAGAGAGATTTTGTGTCAGTAGTCCATTGGATACAAATTCAATCAATGAATATGATGAGGAGTAGTTGTCTTATACTCATTTTTGTTCAGTATAACATGAAATAAAACAGAGACACATTTGAGCTGTCGCAGTTGATGCGCGCGCGCAGGTATTTAAACATCCAATGAGAGTGCAGCATGAGAATCCAAGCAACAACCCCTCGCGCAATTATACAGCGTTACCCAAGACAAAGCTTTCACGCTTTATAATAAATAAAGCGTTATCTCTATGTTTCTTTGTAGGTCCACCTTGTGGGCTTAGACATATTCACCCAAAAGAAATACGAAGACATCTGTCCGTCCACTCACAACATGGATGTGCCTATTGTCGCAAGAAAGGATTATCAAGTGACACAAATCGATAGTAAGCACTCGAATGAATATACATTACATTGGACGGATCGGAAACGCGATTCAAATGTCATTAGTTTTGAATGTCGAGTGTGTGTAAGAAATATAGTCCACCTATATCAGATTCAGATTTTGATTCTTCATTTTGGAAATCTCAGTGCCTTTATCGTTAGTTTAATTATCAAAAACATAAAGACTTTTGTCAGTATTTTGCTTTCACACATTCCTTGGTAAAACATACAAATACAAGTAACTGTTGGATAGCGTTTTAAATGTGTGGTGAAATATTAAAGTAATCAAATGAAAAGTGTTATGTTTTTTAAAGCTTAAGCTTAAGTCGAAATGTTATAAAAGTACTATCACAAATAACGATGAGATCGTTTCGACTGCATCGCTCGGAGTTCCATATCCTTCTTGAATTAATGTCCTTTAGGTAATTACTACGAATTGTATATTATTCATGATAAATTAAATTTTCATTCTTATAACGTTCTTATTTAGGAAACTGTTAATACACATAAATATATATATTTTTCAATTTAGATAATTGCTTCGACTTAATTTGGGATGATGTTGAGCATACGCACGTGGTATCCGATACCAACACCGACATCATTCAGGAAATAAAGGCAAAATTTGACGCCGGAGAGACATTCCTTGTGACCATACTGTTTGCCTGCGGTGAGGAACAGATAGTTGGTATAAAGGAGATATATTGATCAAGTCGCATGCGGCAGGAGCGATTGGCGACTTTTTGACCATGATAAATTGATAAATATCGTAGTTGAAGGGTTCCGTGCAACATTATGTTCTCAACTTGACATTTCGAGAAAAAGAGGCACTGAGTGTTTTATAATCATTTATATATAGATTGGCAAGTTGCCAAGCGACGAAGTTCTCATGACAACATTTATTTCGAAGTATTTAACAAATATACGATATTGATCAATAACCACGTGACACTTTTCAGTTTGACAAAACATGTAACGTCGACTGAACGCATTGTTGCACGGAGCCCTTTAATTCACAGTTGTACTGATATACCATGAGTAGTTCTACTGTCCGTTTGAGATCGAATAGCACCGCTTTTAGTGATTAATAACAAATGAAAAACTCCTTCTAAATAATAACTATGGCTACACTCCAAATCGCAAGACTATACCATCATTTGAAATATGCCCTATGTTGGGTATGGGAGCCGATTTCGGTGCTGAAAACGGCAACCCTGTAAAGTGAATGGTAGACCAATGCTGTTAAAAAAGGTTCGGATGGAAAAAGAACTATTTGTGTGTATGTTTCTGTAATTAAGATTTGTTGCTCTGCTCTTCGATATACAAGCCTACACTTTACGTCTTATTGAAAAGTATTTGCCGTAGTTTAAGCATGATTTAATCACAACTATTGTAGTTATAGTAATAAAACATGGTAATCTATCTATTTTTTCTTTTTTTTTCATTTTTTTATATAGTTTACATTTCAAATCACATATATAACATATCGTTCATACTGAAACTACAATAAAGACAATATAGAACAAACTTGGATGATACGGGGCTCAAATAGAGCGTTACTATCAGCAATCTTTTTTTCTTTAGATACATTTTTGACTATCTATAAATATAGACTCTTAATAATAAAGTATTCTTTATTTCAAAACAGGAGAATTCGTTTTAAAGTCACTTTATGTTTAATATTTCATATAGAATTCTAATCTGGAAAATTATGATCAAAATCACATATTCTCCACGTTTGACATGGCTTTCATAACATCATAAGTATTTCACGGTGTTGTTTATCTTAAACACATCGAAAGAGGGATCATGGGAAGGGAGGTGTAATTTTCACTTAAAGGAGAATCTCTTTCCTAACGACCGAGCTCCCGTCCTGCAAATTTAATGAATATGTTCGTTTGGTGCATTGGCCCCTGGACAGGTAGAAGAGGATATTGTTTTCTGGGTGGTCGATTGAAATATACCCCTTGCTTGACTAGGGCTTTGTTGGGATAGGTATTTTGCTATCCAAACACCAAAAAAAAAAAAAAAAAAAACTACACAAT
>LQRL01037471.1:6812-17810 GCA_001703475.1 Hydroides elegans
TCATTTAAAGAATGATTATCTTATTAGGAAAAGAAATCAGATAATTATGCTCTATCTATATAGAGCATATTACTCTAGTTGATAGTTTTATTTTTCAATACTAAATAAGATGGTATTGGACCAAATGATTTTTACATAAAACACTGTATATAAATTATTATTAATTAATTATGGAGTTTTAAAAAATTGTATTTCTCAAATTTACTTTTTACTTTTTACTTAATAAATGTAACATTTAACTTATAGTCATCACTCTTATATTTTTTTATTCGCAGCATAAGAAGTGGCCACATCAGAAATCTAGAATCAGCGAGAGTGTCTATGGTTGGTCAGTTGAAAAAGTAAGCTTATTTATTTAAGAGTTAAATGGCCCCTTTCAGAACAATACTAGCACAGAAACAATAGAGTATTATGTTGTGGAATATTTCTAATTTTACTGTAAATGAGATTAAGTCTTTGAGTAGCATGGTATCAAATGTCCTTGTCCCGCCAATCAAAATAAGAATATCAAACACAGACACATATAAATACCAAATCGTTTGGTTTTTTTACGTCTGCCTTGTCAATTAATAACAAAAATGAAGATATTATGAAATTAAGTTTTTGAATTGAAATGACAGTATTATGCCAAATTAAAAATTATTTTACAAATGCAATTATAATCATTGTTCAATTCGTCGTGTTCCCATGTAACCTATAAAATGTTGAGAATCTTTCCCTCGACTTTGATGATTCCGTGATCAAATCAAAAGTGTGTTGCCTATGCTAGATGGGTGTTGTGCTTGGTGTTATATGTTAACAAACATCCGCCTCCATTTTTCTGAGGTAGCCCACTTATAGTGAAATCGTACATCATGTTTATCACCATTCAAACCCTCATGTATTATACCGAAATTAGACACAAATAAAAAAATAATTACCATGTCTGATTTGCCTTTGTAGGAGAAACACGAATGAAACCGCGACTGAGGTCATATCCCACGAACACGAACCCGTACAACCTGCAGCGGTGCACTCGGCGACTGAGACGATAACCGAAGAGGAAGAAGAGGAAGTAGCCGGGGGTTCGAACCCAAAACAAGCAAAAGCAGAAGCCCAGACATTTGCTGCACCAACGCCAGTAGCTAGTCAGGTAAAGGAAATATAGATTATATATATATTATATAAACCGGGGTATCATGGCTATATAATTGATTTTATATATTTACTTCGCAGTTTGTAAAGATTAAAAGGTGTTGATATACAGGGTTGGTTCAAGTGATGCAGTAATGAATTCATACGTTTAATTCTGATATCTTTAATTAGAATTAACAAAAAACATGAACTATATAATTTCCTTTGCTCCCTTAATATTGTCTTGTCTTATAAGTTATTCATTGGTAATCATGTACGATAAAATAAATAATAATATTAAATGTTTCCTTTATTTAGACTCAACAAGACGAGTACACATGGAGAATTGATTTAACGAAAACTGAGCAGTATTGGAGAGGTTTGTAATTGTTAAGCTCTTTCACTTAATTGATGCAATTGATAGAGTGACGTCTTTGTAGCTCAAAAGTCACAATGAAATTAGGTTGGCAAGCTTGCAGTATCCAAGCTTTTGCGTCAGAGTGCGGCATAATAAACTCCAAATGCATTGTAATCGCATTTTTATTGAAGCGTCAAAAATGAACATACTAAAATGTCTTATGCTATTTGAGCAAAAACGGTGCCTTTTTTGTGCGTATAAACCCAATATTTTCAGGGCGTGAATAAATTAGAGGTGCAAAATGTGGTTCACTCTATGAATATTGTTACACATATTAAACATGATAGGTCTACATGGTACTCATCATACCAACTTTGACCACTCAATAATGTTATTTATATTATTTGTTAATTTTAGAATTGTTGTTATTGTTATGAATTTTGAATGAGTTTAACAAAGGTCATAAACAACGGCAACTATTTTATTTATATTATGTTTTACAGGTTGGTTCGAGGGACTATCACAACTATTTCTCTCATGTACAGTACCTAAGATATTGCTTCTCGCTGGTGTAGATAGATTGGACAAAGATCTAACAGTCGGACAAATGCAAGGTACTGTATTTAAAATGATTCAACGTATATTTTGGCTAATCATAATCTACGAAGTAGTTACGTTCTTCATCGTTGCTATCGCTATATTTTAGTATTGAACTGCTGATTGTTTTTTCCTAATTTGCGCATGTTTCCTTATTGATGCACATTTTCCGCTAAATTAATTCGTAATATGACTGCAATTCGTAATATCTACAATAAATAAATTTATTCACATGCAACCTTAACTGATATATCAATTTTAATGCGGTTTGATTCGTTCTGTTTCAGGCAAATTTCAAATGCAAGTATTACCACAGTGTGGCCATGCAGTTCATGAAGATAGCCCAGACAAGGTTAGTCTTGAATATATGTTTTATATTATTTCAATCTCTTTGGGCTGGGGGGCTGGGAAGCATAAAGTGGACGATGAGGCGATATTCCATATTATAAAAGATAAGGGAGAAACGATTTCTAGCATCTTCAGAGTTTTTCTTTATGTCGTTGAGTAACATGAAAATCTATCCAGAATTGAACATATGCGTCAGATACGTAATACAATACCAAATAGGCTTTTATGAAACTTTATGAAATCATGTTCACTATATTTCCTATTCACATACTGTAGGCTATTTGATTTTGTTTTGTTTTGCAGGTGGCTGATGTGATAGCGAATTTCCTGGTGCGACACAAAATGGCAACAGCCACGTCCAATTTCGAAAGAAGCTTCCCGTCCTGCTAGTACACTGCCAGTTTAGTTCATCTTGTTCAAGTATTACTGACTATGTATATGTTACCGTCAATCTGTGAAAACCGCGTATGTCTACATACGCTGATTTTTTTAGGCAATGTCGACATACGCTGGTTCAATCAGCGTATGTCGACATAATCTGAAATTATTCAGGCAATGTTGACATACGCTGAAAAAAGGCTCCAGAAATTACACAGATTGACTAAAATGGTTCTCGGAAATTATTTGAGCAATAAGCAGTGAGCAATGCCCTAATTGTGTTTAGGTATATAATATTTATGGATTATGTTTCAGAGTGTGATTTAATGAGTTGAGTTCAAACAATGGATTAATGATAGTTGTGGTATAATCAAAGCCTAATAATAGGATTAGGGATGTTATTCACTTATATTATTTAATGATTCGAACATTAAATCTAAAACATAAGAAATAATATTTAAAATCAAATTTCATATATATTTTAAATATGACTGTATTTTGTAAAGAATCGTATGCCTTCAAGTTAGACAAAGCGAATATGCTATTGCATAATAACGTACACCTTTGTTAAATTCAAATGACCTATTTTAGGATAAGGTATGGCTCAGGTAGCTTTAAAAACACTAATGTTTTGATTGCAATTGTGCAAATGGATCGACAAAAAGCCCATTGTAATTGAATTGAAACCCTTTCATATTCACTTAATATAATCATATTTTTAAGGTGACATATATGTTAGACATCACAATTTATTCAAAAAAGATGAATAAAAATAATTTGAAGCAATCATAAGTCGCCATAATAATTCATTACTTGAAATGATTGAAATTAAATAATAATATCGTTCTAAACCCCAATCCTATTACTTAGCATTCATTATACCACAAATATCATTAATCCATTGTTTGAGCTCAACTCATAAAATCACACTCTGAAACATAATCCATAACTATTATATACCTAAACACAATTAGGGCATTGCTCATTGTTTATTGCTCAGATTATCATCGAGAACCATTTTAGTCAATCTGTGTAATTTTTGGAGCCTTTTTTCAGCGTATGTCAACATTGCCTGAAAATTTTCAGATTATGTCGACATACGCTGATTGAACCAGCGTATGTTGACATTGCCTAATAAATTCAGCGTATGTAGACATACGCGGTTTACACAGATTGACGGTAACATATATAAGAATTTAAATATTAACGAAACTTTCGAGGAATGTTTGATTCACTCATTGTAATTAAGTGTAGAGTAGTCATGTTCCACATACATGTAGCATTTTTCGAAGGTTTGGGCATGCAGGCTTTTGAAGTTTACAAAGAATATATATGCTATTTATGCTTTTGCAAAACTTGCTTTAATTGAAGATTGTAATATTCGATGCTAGTATTTTTGTTTTACTTTTCTACAGCTGATTTCATGTGTTAATTCGATTTTGTTACATTTTAGTTAAGACAAATAGCGCCCTATTTTCGATTAGGTGTTATAGCTGTATAACTAAATATATTATTTTACAAAGATGCTACTTATTTGAATGATTAATACATGTTTGCATTTAGATAATTTTTGTTTTAGCCATTGAACGGAGTTATAAATTGGTATTGCTACTTCGAAGTGTATCATCATAATGTAAATTGTATTATATTATAGATCATCTTATGCACAATTTTTAGCACATGTTAATGTTTATTGAAACCATACAAGATTTAAAAAAATAATCCTCAATATACTATGTACATGTATACGAAGGATTAGTTATAGACATTTCCGTGGTGTGCTTTTCATAGTGAATCAAATAACAAATAGAATTCTATGAGTTTTGTTCAATCATGTACATATCATATTATGAAATAATCGAAGATAAAATGTAAGCATCAAATAAATTATTAAATGCAGTCTTTTGTTTTTAAATGGTTATTTTTTAACTGTCAGCCAACATGCTAAGTATGTATCCAAAACTAGGAAAATAATATTTTAATGTTGATGCATATTTGCGCTAGACCCTCTATTTTGTTTGTGATCCCACCAAAATATAATGTTTAAAATCAATATCATCTAAAAGGTTAACAAAAAAAGTATTGTGAAGTTCATCGAATATTAACAACAACCAATTTTTCAATATATTGGGATTTAAGCATTATTGCCTATATAAAATATAAATAAAACACCGTATGAATGTGTGGAGAAATTATAATGAAATCAAATAAACATTATTTATAAAATATCTTGCTAAATGGTTTCGTTTGAACGAATAAAAGAACTTTTAGCGTCGCTTAATTTGAGTATCAACCTATAAAAAAAAAAAAAAAGATACATAAGAGGAAACTAAATGGATTAATTAGAAATAATAATGGAACTTTTAGCATCGTCTAGTTTGAGTATAGTCCTATATATACATGTGAGTAATGAATAAAGTGCAGCTAAATGGATTAATTTGAAATAATAACGGAACTTTTAACATCGTCTAGTTTGAGTTTCGTCCTATGAATACATGTAAAAATGAATAAGATGCAACTAAAGGGATTAATTGAAATGAATTAAATAACTTTAAGCATCGTCTAGTATGAGTATCTTCCTATAAATATGTTATAAACAAGATGCAACGATTGCATAAGTCTTGTTTGAGCATCGTCCTTAATACATTTAAATAATGAATAAGATGCAACTAAAGAGATTAATTGGAAAGAATTATAGATAATTTAAATATCATCTATTTTGAGTATGATGCTATAAATAAATAGGGATTATCACGACTTAGTCCGATGTAGCCATATATTAAAATGTAGATGATATTAAGACAAGAGTTGGTGTTTATGTTATAAAATCTCGCCAAAACTTTTATTATTTTTTATAATGTTATTTTTGGGAAATATTCCTCATTTTAGTGAATGTAGGAATCCAGAGGAAACATGGAGTTCCAATGACTGACGTTCAATAGCCTTTTGGTTGAGCTTAAGTAATTAATTTGATGATCAATTTTGATACAATTGATTTTTGTTTTGGTTTAATTTTGTAAAACATAAACTGGTCGATACCCGGATTCGCTAAAATTGGTTCCTGGACCATCGAGTTACTGTAAAAAAAAACGTTTAGAGACTCCTGAATCCTAAACGTAACTGTATTCAAATGTTTATTTGTATGATATCTTTATAAATTCAGAGCACATAAAATATGATTAATGAAATTCATATTAAATTAAATATTCGCGCTCCTTAACAGCAATTTGATTGTATGTAAACTAAATGAATTTTAAGACGTGTGTTGAGACAAATGAATTTATTCAACATTTCGATGATTAAAGAAACATGAAACGTTTGCATAAAAGCTATGGTCATCTATCGGAATTTTACACGGACTCTTAATCATCTAATTTAGTCATATCTACTTCATTAAAATTTCAAGTTGCAAAACACATCAAAGACTTGCGTATTTCGCAACTTGAAGACAGGTCGCCTAAAAAGAATTGAATAAAATATGCCATTAAATATTGTCCCTAGGCGATGAACATATACCAGATTTACCACGCATCAATAGCGGGTTATGTTTTAATTGCTTTTGCCCCTCTTTCTTTTCTTTTTAAACTAAGAATAAAAGACCCCCCATCCGTTCGCTACTGTTTCTGAAAACAGGTTTCGATCACAGCCTACTGGTGCGAACTATAAAAGAGAATGACCACAGGGCAATCAATGCTATTGTGTCGCCCCTTTGTATGTCCTCTACTTAATAATATACTCCTTTTCAAGTTATGTTTAATATTTTAATTTTTATGAGCAGCAGAAACTCTATACGTAACGTAGCGATGGGTGATGGGGCAGTTAGCATAGCGAGTGGCATCGTTTGAAGTATACAGAGCGGTCCGCGTATTGCGGCAAACAACTAACCCATAGAGTGAGGCGTTCGCATAATCATTCCAAAAAGATGGTACCCAAGGGGTATATTATAATGAATTCCAATCCTGCCCCGCGCTTCTAAGTAACTGTCGCCTTTGGTCATCAGTTTTATTATTGCAATTCTGGGTCTTTTTCATTCATTTATTCTCTATATGAGCCGCCCTGCTTTTTCTCTTTTTCTTGTATATCGCATACATATCATGATAATTGCACCAGAGCCCCCCGCTATCAAAAAGACTTGTTTCACGCGTGCGTATTCGCTGTGAAAGTAAGATGGGCGGAGCTAACTCAAGACCGGGGGTTTCAAAAGGGCAGTGAGGCTGCATGGCAGTATGTATTTAACTATAACGCATTCACATATACGTTAATCAAATATCATCTGAGCATCTAGGTGTAAGTTAATGTTGAGATAGTTGGGAGATTAAGATGTTGATGGGATTAATAAAATAATATGGCTGCTTGTTTATTTAAATAAAGACAACCGTTCATATTTATTGTTAAGAATAGTGTACGTTGTCTGCCGAGTAGTCTACAGTTTCTTTTACCGTTTCGTGGCTTAGACACTTAATCCCATTGAGCACTAAAGGGATTAACAACTAGGCGGTGCTAAAACAAAGATCAAGAGAGTAATGTGATTAAGCATTGGAGACAGTGTGTGACAATCATTCAAAGGCGACGTGAGAAAGTTAGACTTTGCAGACGTTTATGTGTGTTAACGAGATTATGGAAAGCTGAAATTGAATATCAATTTTGATTGTTAATACGTCCCATCTATTGAGTGTGCTAATCAAAAATGAAAATCAGGCGAGCAACTGTCTACAGCATGACGTCAATGCGAATCTAGCGACTCATATATAAAGGCATCTCAAAATTGGAAAAACCATCATAATTTTATTTTACAATCAGGGTAGCTATATGCATTAAGGAAGATCATCACTATTTTATTGAACACACATGGACATAGTGGCTATGCTCAAAGCGTTCTTAGTTACACGCAACAACGAGAGAGCACAACACATGCTAACCACAACACCAGAATCATTAGTGGGGACTTCAATACACGATAGAAATTCAGCCTCACCATCTCTTGCACAATCACATTCAATGATGGATATACCTACGATACGAGTGCATTCGCCGCAAATGTATAATGATGTATTAAGGAAAAGTGACAATTATTTTAGAATTGATGAAAATTTGATGAAAAATAAGGAAACAGTTTCAAGGCCTTTTTCGGCACCGTTCAGTATGGACAATATCATGAAATCGCATCAGGATCAACATTGCCACAAAAACATCAGCGAGACAATGTCGCCGCGCTTAGAGAGTCCAGAAATAGCCAGGAGGCAAAGACGGGAGTCTATGGAGTCTACAAGACTGGATCTGAGTCCGGTCCAGATGGTCCAAAGTGGAAGGAGGAGCAGTTTTGAGTCCATATATGGAGCGTCATCGCCTTCAAGTGAAACAGGTAAAAATCTCATTTTATGTGTTATTCGTCTTATTGTTTTTCACATGATTTCGGCATTATCTTAAAAAATAATTCACAATGCAAACAATTAATTAAAATTAGATATAGTATGGAATGGTATAAAAAGGTATAACATTGTTACTGAATTTATTGAATATTTTATGATTATAAACTTATTAAGGTCATTCTAGGCTAAATAAAATGATAAAATGTTGAATGTAATAATGCTTTATACAAATATATGGTCGTTGATTTGTCTTTTTGTGAAAATGGGGATATTTGCTATTTGTTACAATTATCAGCTAGGTTATAAACTAGCAATTGTTGATAATTTAATTTCCTATTTGCGTCGTTCGTCCGTTGTTAAATATTCCTTAATCACAAGAACATCCTTTGTTTACCTTTGATATTTTGGGGAGAAATGAAACTCGAGGAACAAGGGCTAATAATTTGCTCTGATAAGTGCTTCAGGCCACTTGAAATCGAATTACAAAAATGGACGTGCGCCGATTTGAGTTTTAAGACTTGATGTTTTAATGAAACTAATTTTTGAAAAATCACACACCCCCTCTCGGGATTTCGTTGTAAATCTCCTTTTCAAGTTTTTGTCCGAAATTCCGTTGCTTGCAGTGGCTTTTTATATGTATTCTAATTCACCATCGCGCTCTTAATTTCTCTTTCTGTATGCCCTTTTATAAGCTCATTTATAAGCTATCTAATTTCAGATGTCTCCATTTAAGAATTTACAAAATACGAAAATGTAGATGTTCCCCTGAGGGGACTTTAAAAAGACATATAAGACCTTTGAAGGTTCGGGAATATGTGCGAAATAAGGCCCCGGTTTTCGTGCTAAAGCGGTAAAGTCCGTAAGGAAATTGAAAGCGTATTATTTGGTCATCCGTTCACATTAGAGTGGCCCGTCTTCCCAAGTAACACGCATTGAGTCGTGAATTCAAATAGCCATTATTTTTAAATTAAGACAATTAAACTAACGGCATGGAAACTTCAAACAATTCCTTTTTACAGTTTTAAAGGTTTTAAGGTGTGTGGATCCTTTCACTAAAACGGGAATATATCAAGGGTTCAACTTTAGCTTAGCGATATACTATCTTGTTTGCATTTTTAATGGATTTATTAACCTGTTTTCGCTTTTGTCAGGTTACTTTATTGGCCTATCAAGAAAAGTAAGAACAGTTAAGATTAAAAGAAATACCGTTTACTTGAGGTGAAGATTTCACTTTTTTCATTTTCTTCATAAAAGGGGGTTTTTAATGAAAATGCGGGTCGCATGTTAACTTATTTCGCGCTTTTACAATAATCCATCATATATCTTAAAATCCTGTTGAAAAAAAAAAAAGAATGAAGGAAATATAATGCTCTCAGAAAGATGCAAATTGCGAATCAAAGATATGACCAAGCTACCAAATTTTCCCGCTCTTCAATGTACAAAAAAAAATGAGTTGATTAGATCAGACCTAAAAAATATGCGTTAAATTTACCGCTCAGATTAGCTCTTTACAGTTGCCTTTGATATATGTTTGATTTTGGAAAACTAGATTAGCGATGAAATATTTTCGAGCTAATCAGTTTATCATCCCAACATGTCAAGCAAAACATTGAGACCCGATATCGGTAATTTTTGCGCCGCGCTTGGAACTTCGCCGCATACTTAGCCGACCCACCTAGACCCTAGTGGGGCCATGGGTATGCCTTTCATTTTTATTAATGCACAATGCGGTACCGATAAGTTAAGATTGACTTCAAACCAGCTTGCGGACCCAGGGGTACCATAGGGGGCTTGGTTGTCGATTCATTGCGTCGCCCACCTGTTATATAGGTGTGCTAATATTTTTGCGCTCATTGCATAGTTTCATTGAAAACGCGCCGCGCCTCCGCGGTTTTTTTGCGACATGCGTTGCCGTGAAGCGGCGCGGGATTAAAATGTCCGCTCTTTGATCGCGCCGCCCCCAATCACGCGAGTCCCTATCTTTAACTACGGCCATCTCGTTAGAATCTCGTTAAGTTCAATAGGACAATGATTACCTATAAAGCAACAGCTATTTTCACGGAGAATAACATCTGGGAGATAGGGGGATTCTTAAAAAGAAACTACTCAAGATCCCTCTCTACATCTTTTGGGGTGAAATTGACTAATCTTTACTATCATAATAGGCATCATGATAACATGGCTTCGTGCGATGCCGACAAAATAAATGTCCTATAAATTTCGCCCAAATCGCAAATTAGAATTTAATTCAAAAACCTGTTCTTCCCATTATCCCGAGGGATTAAAACTACAAGCGAAAGTGGTGTACATATAATTATAAGAATCATGTTGAATTAAAATGTTGCGAGTTTAAAACTGTAAAATAATCAAATATTTGGAAATGGACAGAATCTTGTGATCTTGCTATATTCCGACTAGCAATTTGGGCGGGCTTTATGGGTTGGCATAATTAAACTTTTTCAACTCGAAAACATATGTTAAAATATACCATTTTGAAATTCTGGCATGGAAACACGGTTTGAAAATAGTTTTAGTCGCCCGAATCTTTCTTTGACATCCTGAAAGTAGGAACACACGATTTTGAAATTACGTGAACTTTAATTCATTTATTTTCGATGCGATTCTTGTTTATGAGTCTTTTTCCACCATTAGGGCAAAATTAACGCACTTCTGGGTGATATCAATTTCTCATATTAGTCAAGAAGTCAAATTAGGAGCACTCGTCTTTATTATTTAGTGACATATATATGTCAAGCGAGATGCATAGGGTTAAATCCTATCTCAAGTGGCATGTTAAGAATTTGTAATTTGGTTTAAAATCGTTTAATAGACATA
>LQRL01037483.1:0-11913 GCA_001703475.1 Hydroides elegans
AAAATTGAGAATGCGTCTAATTGAATTATATAACACTTCATCTAAAAACATATAACAGTTCGATCCCGGAAATCTCATCAAAACAATCTTTAAATCATTAGTCCTAACCTCGTCCTGTTAATTAACGTCTCTAAACTCTTTACATCACACATCTGGACCTGTGTAACAGAATGTCTTAAACATTCAACCTAATTATTACACCTTTAATAATATATATTTTGGACAAAATGAGTATAAATACATAATTCTGGCCAACACACCAATTAAATGATTGGTTCGATTTCGTTATTGCAGTTTGTTTGCCCACCCTTTCAAATAGAGATTCAATAGAAATAACTGGCAAAGGAACGAGTGAAAATGCAACGGGAATTTTGGTCCATACGACAGGTGTATTAAATGAAAAGGTCTAAAAGCCTTGTTAGAATGCGTTTTAGATTCATATAGAACCTACTCCTTATCTAACTATATTGTACAAGTAAAATGATCGCATGGAGATTCAAATTTAGAAAAATACAAACATTCAGAATTGAATCCATAAAAATATTTAAGTACAAGATTGCGAAATTACACTCTTTCGAGTTAGTCCTATGTAATTTTCTTATTTCAGTAAATATTCAGTGTATTACGCGTGGGCTCCAAACAACAAATTGCTAACAAACATTGTCCAGGAAAAGAACATTAACGTAGACGTTATGATTATATATATTAACTTAAATTTTCTTAATGTGCAGCATTTTTTTAACGGCAGTTTATTTCATGCGTTAAAATCATTAATTGG
This sequence comes from Hydroides elegans, assembly GCA_001703475.1. Classification (NCBI taxonomy): domain Eukaryota; kingdom Metazoa; phylum Annelida; class Polychaeta; order Sabellida; family Serpulidae; genus Hydroides; species Hydroides elegans. Next base: position 779 of record LQRL01037483.1, read on the forward strand.
CTCATCAAAGTTTAGTTTGAAGATCGTAACATTGTGGTAACTATATGAATCAATTAGATCAATGCAATTTTAGCATGCAACTATTCGATCGTAATTTTTTTATACTCACTTCCAAACATTTGATGAAAACATTAATAAAGACAGACGCATTTTACAAGCCTTGCTTCGTTGCATGGCATTAAGAAACGGAGAAGGGATAAAACAGCAATTTACGAGAATTGAAGCTCATTATGTATCATTTTTCACAGTTATACTACATGATGCAAAATATGAATTAGGCACACCCGCGATGAAAGAGCTCAATTCCTATATAATCACTCTATGAGCGGCCATCGTGGTCTTTTGCGAGCTGTGAAAAATAATAGAAAGGATGATGTTTTGTATAATATCTGTAATCTTAGTCATCTTGGAATGTGTCTCTTCTTCTGCAGTTGAGGTTAGAATCTTGATTTTACTGGATTAAATAAGGTTATATATAAAATATTTCACTAGTTTGAGAGATAAATAAGCAGAGAAAAATAAACTTGATCAAATAATCAGAACGTTTGTTAGGTCTGCTTATATGACAAATATTTTGTTAACATATATGTTTTATTTAATGTGCATAATTAATATGACTGTATAAGATAATAAAACTAAAGACATTCTGATAATTTTGTTCGAATACAAGAATAGAAGGAATAGTATATAAATAACATTATTACTTATTATATGATTATTTCAATCATAAGTATAATGTTCGAACTACATACCTCACATATTTTGGCTTAATAAACACAATGAAAAAAAAACATTAAGGCAAACACATATAAAATACTCAAGCATAGCACAATTAAATACAGTAAATGACGAGTTGCACTTTGTAAGTGGGCGTAGAATTAAATATGATAAAGCAAAATCAAAAGATTTCTACCATGATTTTTTAGAATTCGAAAAAGAACCTGCAAAAGCCCTAAATATGTGGTTAGAAACCTATAATTTTGATGAGAATTTATTCTATGAAAGTATGGTCCTTTCAAGGGAGTGTACAAGTGAACCGTCTTTATTATCAAATCAGTTTAAGATACTTCATAATATAACAAATTGTAGGAAAAATCTTTTCAAAAGGGGCATAGCTATAAATGATAAATGTGAATTTTGTAACGAAAGACTACGCTTGTAGATACTTTAGTTCATGCATTATGCGAATGCAACCACACTAAAAGGTTTACTGAGGAATTGTTCCGACGCCTAGATTGGGAGAATATATATAAAAACAATACTAGTTTTATGTTTGGTGTGAATAACTTAGCTCTTAATATGATATTCTCAATTGTCAAAAAATATATACTATATGTTAGCACTTTTAAATTAGCATTTTCATCAAAACATGTAATACAACCAATTTACGACTGCATTATTGTAGATAAAAGAGTCCTTAGTCAATACAAGTTTAGTATAAAATGGGTTAAGTTTGACTATCTTGTTAACGAAGCAATAGCTTATCATGCTGAATGTTGTTAATAATATAATAGTATGACCCTTGGTTGTACACTTTACTGTTGTCTCTGTAAAACTTTGTCTTCAGTAATTGTAAAATGTGTCTTTCTATGTTCTGTATTGTTTGAGGTTACATGTATTTGTGTATTTCAATAATTATGCATCATTGTACATGTGTCCACTGTTGTGTAATATCAAATATAAAAAAAAACAATAAAAAATTATTACTCGTGGAATCGATGTGATTTGTTGCATTTACATTTATTAAAAAGTCTACATTTGTTCACTGGCTTATTGTTTTGTATATTAATAATATGTTTAAGAAATACCAAGGCCCGTTCCTCAACGAGTGTGGGATTAAAGCGGCTGATCGGACACAATGTGGCACGAAGGGGAATACACTAGATAAGCAAGAGTGTTTGGCGCGAAATTGTTGTTATGATGACACCGATCACGGTTCTGGTGTTGCAAAATGTTTCTATCCCAAACGTGAGAAATGAACCTTATATAGCTTATCACATCAACATCTCTTGATTACTTGATTATTGGTTTGATTACTGATTTTTTGTATACCATGTTTTCGTTGTAATTGATATTTTGTCTCATTTTACAAAAGTGTATAATGATGTATTTGAGCTAACACGAATTTTACATTAAAGCATGTTTTAACTTAAAATAGTGATTTTCAGGTATGTTATCTGAGGAATGTATGGTGGATTATGAGAACAAGGATGATTGTGGCTACTACGGCATCACTGAGGCAGAGTGCATAGTACGTGGATGCTGCTTCAAACCCAACGACAGGCCTAACGAACCCATCTGCTACTACAATTATAATTAGCATAATATGAAAATTCGATTATCATATAGAAGTTGGAGCACATATTTGGTTTAAAATATATAAGTAACCTTCAAACAACATTTCAAATACAAATAAAAACAGACTGATCCCGTTTGAACACCACAATGTTGCCAAAAAGGCATTCACTTAATTCAAACCAGCTTGACTGTATCTTCATTCCTACCCTTGGAAAGAAAGCATTTGGCGAAAACAGATATGATTAAATAACCAATCATATATAACAAATTAACGTTTATCAGGCAATGGTAAGCAATCTTAATCAATTTTGAAATAATAGTTCTCATTGCTTTCCAAATATAAAGAAATTATAAAAAATGTGTTGATTAAATCTCAAAGCTAAACATTATTTTACGAACGCCTTCCCTAAATACCATGCAATAAAGCTCTCAATAACCAACCAACACTTGACGAAACACAAAAGGCAATTCTTCTGCTATAATATGGTAAAGCGCCCGGGTCGGACTCCTTACCGGCAGAGGTATAAAAACGGAGGCACCGCACTCACCGAGAAGCTTCATACTCCTGTTCCTTCTGATAAGGGAACAAGAGAAAATCCCTCAAGAAATCAACGAAGCCACCATCATCCACCGTCAATCATGCGACAATCATCTATGTATATCCTTGCAATCGCTTGCAAGATTCTTGTGAGAACTCTACTAAAGGTCGTGGCCCCATTGACATGTTTATGTCGACCTAACGAAGGCATTTGTGATTGAGTAGAGACGGCCTATGGAATATCATGGCGTAATATGGCTTTCCTCCGAAGTTCATCAATATGGTCCCCCAGTTCCACAATACATTATTGAGCCGTTTATGTTTTTGTCATCGGTGTATTGCCAACGCTGGTGTGTAACCCACATCTAGATGTTGCTGTAAAACACATGATTAGAACATATAATAATGAGAAATAAGACCACAATATTTAGCTAAATATATAAGGCAGTCAACAAAAGTCTTGCACCAAAGGTTATGTGCCTTATTTTATTTTATTTTGAACTTACTTCTAGTCGACGTTAAGTCAAAGAGATAGATCAGCCATTTTTCCATAGAAAATTCCATTTAAGTTCCTAAAATTAATTTTTGATTATATCTTAAATTATCATTTACGATTGCTAGTGTCGAAAAAAACTGCCGAAAAGGGTACTACCAATGTGAGCGCCTTGTGCTATTACCCTCTCCCCAGAAAATTGGGACATGTGTGTATTGCACACTTCAGATTCCACTGAAGTCTATTCAACTTTGTGTTTACTTTATGTTCAATGCACACATGTCTCAATATGTATCAATTTTCTGGGGAGAGGGTAATAGCACAAGGCGCTCACATTGGTAGTACCCTTTTCGGCAGTTTTTTTTCGAAACCAGAAATCGAAAATGATAATTTAAAATTAATTTAGAAAATAATTTTTGGAACTAAAATTTATTTTCCTATAGACAAATGGTTCAGGTAACTGCTTGACTCAGCATCGACTAGAAGTACCTTCAAAATAAAATGTTATGTGGCATATAACCTTTGGGGCAAGACTTTTGTTGACTGCCTTATTAAATGTTATGACTAGACATCATAAATAGATTGACATGAACACTCAAAAACTAAATTAATGAGTTTTCAGTTCCTTTAAAAAACCATTCAAATTATTTGTTGCGCCAGGAGTTATTCATTCCATGATATTGATACGATATTTTGGAAAGCTCAGTCACCATACGTCTAATAGTTATTAGTAACTGAAGTTTGAAAGGTGTAGAATGCGTGAATTACTCTATTAGTTGTCGATGTATGATTGGTGTATGCTTCACGCCGAGGTGTGCGTTAAAGATATTAATTTGAAAACAAATCTTCGCCAAAAGAGCTTTTGCAAGAATGGCCTATTTTCTCGAGTAAATGTACTCCTCCAGATGTTGTGCTTGTAACTCTTGGCATGCATTCCTTTTTTAGCCCCCAACCCGGGTCTAGGGGCCCGGAGGGGGCTATTAAAATGGGTTGATTTTTCAGACCCTAAAATCGACCAAAAAAGTTTCGTAAAGGCCTAGCACTAAAACGGTAGCATGTAGCTATAAACATCAGTGGGAAGGAATGTGTGAAAAGTTATAAGGCAGATGTCCGACCTATTTATTTTTTGATTCAATAAATTGTAAGTTAGGAATTTGGCTTTAAAGTTCAAAATTTGCAACTTTTTTTTTTTGGGGGGGGGGGAATATGACGCAAACAATTGAGGTGTAACAATTATGCTTCGCAACAATAACTAGGAAAACTTCGCTTTTGACGCAATTAATCCATTGTTCAAGTTGCATAATGATTGAATTATTGCGTCACAAGTGAATTTAGTGCATAATTATGGGACTCTTTATGAAGATTCAGGATGGGTAGATGTTTATTGCACGATGGGAGTCGAAGTGGATGCACGAAGCCGGAGGCTGAGTGCATCCACTTCGACTCCCATCGTGCAATAAACATCTACCCATCCTGAATCTGAATAATGGATTCCCTTTACTACAGGGTAACCTATAATTTTGATGATTTTGTAATGGCCTATTTGTTTTTTTTAAATGGGTTGATCTAGGGATTGCCCAAGAATTTGTGGACTTAAGGTATCAAATGCAGGTGAATATGTGTACATGTGCTATGCATGTATTTTGAGTGTTTCGAAATAAAACCTTAATTGCAACTTACATACTATATGTTTCGCCTGCCATGATGTATACATATTGAAAACAAATATATAATTGTTAATTTATGATAATAAATTTCATATGTCATTCAATTAATTCGTTAAAATCGGCTGGAAACACAATTCTGATAATTCTTTCTCCCATCATTGCACCTGTTGTTTACATAATTATGTTCCAGTTCATGACGTTATGACGTTTGAGGTTCGGTTTGTGACGTAACAAATAAGCGTGAATCACCTGTTCAAAAGGAAAAGCTTTGGAAGGCGACGATGCGCAAAACAAAATTTTAGATTTCTAATACTCATTTATTTTTTTAAAGTAGGAATGTGCTTGGTTTTTCAATCTAGTTACGTGAAACTTGCAAAAATTGAAAGATAAAAAGTAATTTTAGGAACAAAAACGGTACCAAATGTTTAAAATAAGTGTTTTAATAAAACATCCCGAAAAATACAAATTTCTATGTATCTATAGAAAAAATAGATCAGGCGTTTCTACGGTGCAGTACACTTTATATTTGCATCATAGCCTTTCACCATCATTTCTTTAAAAAATTCACCCTAACCATGTAGTAAAATCATTTTCCCCATCAAGAAAACTATATAGACTTCTATGCTGTGCTAATTTCCGACAGTTTGTTATAAACACGAATTCCTTAATATACGAGAATGAATATACTAATTATTCTGCTTAATACATTATTTATGTGCTAAATGAAAATGTTTAGATGTTCTATTGATATACATGTATTTAGAATATCAGAATCACTTAAATTCGACTTGGTGTTCATATGCAAATCGAATAGTTATATATTTTAGGAATCAATAAAAAATGAGAGAAACAAACAGATAGCAACAGAGGGAATAAAACAGGGAATGAAAAAAGGTAGAACAGAGAATGATACGGTAGGGTGGAAGGTCTGGGGCTTTGCCCTCTACGATGGCTTGTTTCAGTGAAAATTTGTTTAATCAAAATTCAATTTGGTAATCCAAAAATTACTACAAAAGTAGTCTGCTTATCAACAATGTGTAAACAAGGGACATGGGAATACTTATATTCAAGGAAATGCGGAAGTATATACGTCATGTAGACTTATATACTTCATGTTAAGTTTTGGTTTGGTTTTTAATTGAATTGCCGTACATATACTCATGAATAAAATTTAATGAGATTTTCACAGATTAAGCATAAATCATTTTGAAATGATATTATGTTCTTTTCTTCTCGATACTTGATATTAATATTTATCAATTTTAAGCACATCACATTTAGTAAATAATTGGCTTCAAATATATATAATAATATGAAACATTTATGGCCTAATTTTGACTATAGATCAAACAAAGTTAGTGGGGGCTTTCTATTTTGGCCGCTTTAAGTTGTTTTGTTTAAGCTTTTTGTTCTTTTATTGTTCTGTGTTTGGCTTCCTTGTTATCTGCACTCGCTGTTTTGCTTTTGATTCTTTTTCCCGCTTTCGAGCTTCTTGTTTTTCTGTTCTTTGCGCTTTTCACTCTTGTAACTAGCGGTATTTGGTTTTAGGATGTGATTGAATTTTGGAATATACGCTACAGATAGTTCTACGTCCACAATCTTGGCAGCCACCGCAGAGTGTAATGCGACGTCGTTCATGGTACATTCACTGCAAGGCAAATTTGAAAGGGGGTACGTCGGTTCCTCCTTTTCCGAGTGAAAGTGTCAGTGGGTTCGCATGCCTCGTTGATTGGATTAGCGTTGTCATCAAAAGCCTCCATCAAGAGCCTTGTTTGGTTGTTTTGGGTATCGATGGATCGTCTAAGAAATTATTGAGGTCGATCCGACACATCACTCATTGTGGCTTTTCGATCGATAAGCAATATACCCGTCTTAGCAAAGACGCCCTGAATTGTAAACTTTGGAATAGTAGCAGACTGCGTTAAAACGGGAATTAGGAGAGAGCTAGATTGTTCTGATGAACAATTAGCACTTCGTTTCTCTTCTATAGGAACATCTTAAAATTCCCCAAACAGTTGGAGATTCAATCAAATGTGTGACCTTTGGTGGGAAATTAAAGGGATGCACCTGCTTATCAAGGCCAGAATTCACAGATCACTATGTTCATAGCAGAGGTGGTGGTCCTGCAGAATGACGCCGCACACGACGCACAGGATGCAAGATTGGTTTGCTATGTTTTAGATATTCCAAATATAACTCTGCGTCAAGGTGACCGGATTAAGACACATTGTTCTGATTCTGTAAGATAGAGTTTATCTTTTGCAGGGATAGATCCCTTGAACGACAAAGTGACATGGATGTGAGCTCCCTGGAACACTCTGTAAGGCATTATGTTATGCTTATTAACAACTATCATTGGTTCGTTACGTCCCTTGCGTCGAACTAGCTCTCATCTATGTTATAGATTTTTGAACGTTTTTTTTTCAACAATAGGGCATGTTGAAGCAATGCCTTGTAATTGTCGAAGAAGCTATTCGTGACGCTGCCCGATTCCTGTTGAATCGACCTGGGTAATTAGACTTGAGGTCCTGACTCGTAATTCCTAATGACGTCTCAAGAAGCGGTTGGACCATCCAAATGAAGGCATCCATTTCAGGAATGATTGTCCTCTAAATAAAAATTCTTCTTCATAGTTGATGTTTAACAGAAGAAAACTATTGGCCCGCCTCCACCAATAAATATCACAACCATCAGTGTCATAATCCGCCTCCTCCCTGCGACAAAACGAAATGCTACCGCCCCCCCCCTCCAGAATGCATGGGTGAACGCCCCATATCACTATAATTATAACCCATCCCCCTCCGCCCCAGGCAAAAAATCTATTACCCACGCCAGGGTCCCCGCCAATCAGTTAATCTTTCCACGATAATGTCATAACCCGTCCCCTATCTCCGAAAGGGTAACGCCTCCGCAACAATCTCATCTCATGATAACAACAATATGACGCTCCCCCAGCCCACTTCACGCAAGGGTCACAGCCTGAACAACGATCAACCCAACAATCCTCGCCCCATCCCGCCCCCTCCACCAGACGAGAAGGTTCGCAACCCCCACCCGCATCTCACTATTGATAATAGCCCCCACACTCGAAAAACTATTACACGCGCAAGGGTCACAACCTCTACAAAACGTGCCACTCTATAGTCGACACTGACACGATGACACGTCACCGAGGAATTCTTGGAGCTTGGAATGTATCAAATAGCGCTGTGGACTGAATCATGAAAGATAAAGACTCTTTTATTTAAACACACATTTGAATATTGCAATGTGACAATAATTTTTTTAATGATTTATGAAAAATAGTTTAATGATATTACCTGCATATTATTATTTTCCGTCTGAAGTAATACAATAGAGTAAAAAATCTATAATTTCATAATAGCTTTCATATATAGCGTTATTAGTGCATATCATTTTCATTAAGCATTTCAAAACAAAGTTCAGGGAAGAAATAATAGAATTGTGCTCGATTTGTAAAAACAAATATTCTGAATTCGTTAATTGCCATTGCGCTAAGAGTCAGTGCTTCTCAAAGTGTGACGCAAGCGAGTCCAGCCGACGGCGCAGGCAGAGGCGCGATGCCGGTGACCCAGCTGCCACTCGCTGCGTCAAAACACTCGACGCTGCTCAGGCACTCCAGTCCTGGTGAACTCATGCCGCCGACTACCATTATACGCTTTCCTGGAAAATAAATGAAATACGATATTCATAAAGTTTTCTGTACATGTAGAGTCTATAGCATGTATCTTGGGAAAGGAAGTTTATCTAGTGTATTGCTTTATTAACTTTAATTCAACGTTATTAATGTGTTCTATTTTTGAAAGTTGCTAAATATCGATTTTGATCTCGTAAATTTTGAATCCGTAAATGTTAAAATCCTATGTTGGTGAATGTTTTATAAAACATTATAATCCGTACCATTCCAAAACGTGGACGATAAGAATGTATTTCCCACTCACCAATGACAGTGCAGCTTGCATCATGACGCGGCTGCTGCATTTTAGCCACCGGCTGCCAAACGTCCACTTTCTCGTCGTACATGAGCACCGTGGCGACGCTGTAAATGGTCCCTGTGTCTCGACAGCGCATGCGCCCTCCGATCAAGTACATCCGGTCGTTGGCCACGGCCAGGCTCGCGTGGCAAATGCCGCTCTGTAGGGGGCTCTTGTCTAGCCATCTAGGGAAAATATAATGACGTGTTGGTTTATGAGAAGGGCTCTCTGAATGATAGAGTAATTGATGTCTTAAAATTAATACTTTTAAAAATTTTATTTCTTTTACATGAGATATGAGATCAATTAGTTATCAGCAAAAATATCTACATTAAATTCTACAAAAAAAAAAACATTTGATATAGGTAAGAATATAAACATACTTTTGGCTGGTCAGATCGAAGCATTCGACATCCGTCAGAATAGGCCCACTTGGCGAGTCCTTATTATAGCCTCCAACGATGAACAGCTTGTCCTTCATCACCGCCACAGCCACCCCTAGCTTGGGCCCACCCCTCATTCTCGCGACATACACCCAGCGATTATAGAGCGAGTCGTATCTCTCCACTGTATCCAATTTCCTCTGGTTCTCGTCCTCGCCACCCGCGATGTAGATCGAGTTCTGGTGCACGCCCACATCGGCGTAGGCGCGGCACTGGTTCATGAGCGAGGACGGAAACCAGGTGAGAAGTTCGGGGTCGAAGATCTGCAGGGCGTTGCTGGCGATGCCGAGGGAGGTGTCCTGGTCAACGCGCTCCATGCAACCTCCTGGAATTTATGTTTGAATTTAAAGAGAATTTAGTATTTAATATATGTTCATTGCTTGAAATTATCGACACATATCACTTTTTTCGAATACATAAATTATCATTCAATATTGTCAATTTCTCAATGAAAATTTAAGTTATAAACTAACCAATGGGTGTATGATAAAGAATAAACACAACTCACCGATAACACATAGTTTTCCTCCAATGACCGCAGCCGAATGGTGATTAACAGCAGCCCCGATTGTCGTCATTAATTCCCATCTGTTCTCATCCGGGAAGAACTGGTACACGCACCGCCCTGGCATTGCGATATCCTGGCTCCTCAAGTCGACCCCTCCGATAGCAAGCACCGTTTTTCCTTTTGGCATGGGCTGTGATAGTTCAACCGTGTCGTCGGATGAGCTGGTAAAGCGCGGACTGAAAGGCTGTTGCATGGTGAAGGGTGGCGATCCATGTTGTGGTGACACTGGTGGCGGTGTGTAGGGTTTAGGCAATGTCGGTGGTGAAGCGAAAGGTGTCGGTCGACTTGGTCGAAATGTTGACGTTGCTCCGGCATTTGGTGTCTGTGGTCAAATGGAAGTAACTGGACTTATATGTTTCGTCATCAGGATTGGTTATATTTATTCTTTGACAATTGACGAATTCAATTAAGCAACTGAAAATGGTAATCGCTCTTCAATCCTAGCAATAATTTATGTGTTAACCTTACACAGCACTATTTCTCTAACCACCATTGCCTACAACCACCATTGCTTACCATTGGAGTAGGTAAGGGCGACGCTGCAACTTTATGATCGATTATGTAGCTGTGTCCTTGTTGATCGCGCAGCCTCGAAGTGGGTTGGCCGGAGTAGCTCTTCATGGCACCCGCTCTTGGATCCGGGTTGTATTGAGGGCCAAGAATGTGGCCCATTTTTAATGCATGCGTCCTGCAAACGAATATGAATATGCCATATGGGCATTAAGGATTTTTTATAATGAAACAAATTATCTGATAAATTCTGGACATACCTCGACAATGGGCAAAACATCGATTATTTTCCATTTTGAAAAACATGCATAAAGAAATTTGTTTTAATAGTTGTATAGAGCAATGCATGTTGTCCTGATGAATGAAAAAAAAGCTATGAAAAATCGTTATTCATAGCTAGATTCTTCTAGTATTTTGTCCACAATCTTTTCCACGAGATACGCAAAAAAGTAGCTTTTTATAATGCCTATGATTTCTAATTAAACTGAATCATTTACGTTTGTTGAAAAAAAGGTGTTCGTTTCAAACCGCTTGTGACGTAATAAATGTAAACAAATTCACAAGTCTTGCCAATTGTGACGCAATAAATCATTAGCAGAATTTCATCCAAATATCATATCCCT
>LQRL01037492.1:0-18696 GCA_001703475.1 Hydroides elegans
AATTTGTTACAAAGGTAACTTAATGTTTCACAATATAACTATGATAAATACATTTATATACCTTTAAAATATGAGTCAGCAGCATCATATTGCTTGTACTCAGGATATTCCTTAACGTCTTCCAATGGATAATTAATCTCGTAGTCATCATAATCTGGAATAAATCATGTCGCTCATGAATTTGATATCATTGGAAGGGGTTTTGTCCATGGTGCCGGAATACTAGAAATGAATCAGGGCAAAACAGAGCAACAAAATTCAGATTTCTTGAAATAATCAACAAGCACGACTACCTTACTTACCATTAGCCATCATATTTGGTGATACTATTTTTGGCATCGCTACTGCTATCTGCTTTTCATAAATTGTGCGTGTCTTCTTGGCTAGGAAAAAAATTAATAAATGTATATAACATTCTTTTGTGAAAACTATGTAAATACAAATAGAAGTGGAGATAAAATATGATATTAACCTGAATTCGGAAATTATTTGTAGACCAATTTTAGGATTTAATTTTGAAAACCGGCCACCGGGTATACTCATAATCCTCTTTATAATGGATATTATAAATTGGGACACTCTGCTTACTGAACATATCTTTTATAAACTTTTTATTTCGATATTTTTTACAATATCAAACCAAGTGAATAATGTCAATTGCGATTGCAAAATTTACACTTATCAAAATAAAATGGGTACACTACTAAGCTCGTACTTTGATATATTAAAAACTGTTTTGCGAAATAATCTAATGTTCGATTGGTTTATACTTAACAAGTAACGCCGTGTAAACTTACACATTTTTAACCTTCAAGCTACTAACCTTTTCCATACAGCATGCGACTGAGTAAATTTTCCCTTGAATCAGTCATTTGACTCCATCCTTCACAAAACAAGATATAATTTGAACAATAGAACAAAGAACCAAATATTATTTGTGGGTTGTTAAACTTGACAAAACTTATCATATATGATGGTTTTGAGTAGGAAATAGTAGAATGTGACTAATCTCACTAATAAAAATTATTGGATGCTTTAACCACTTCTTTATTGGTTAGAAACTAAAATGACATATTATCACTTAATAAGCTAATCATACGTTTGAATCTAGCGAATATATTGTAACTTGTTTTCTCACCTAACCACCAGGGTTTCTCTGTAACATGAGTTATGGACATGCATTAAAGTGTTTTCAATGAATTGAAACTAGTATATAACTTGATAAAGCGCACCATATCCTTGACTGCCTAACAGCTTGATCAATACGCAAAGATTAGAAAGTTCAAATAAGGTATAAATCAAGCAATAAGTCACAAGAGGCATTGAACAGGCAATGGTCTAGAGCAACCACATCAATATTCATCTGATCTAAAATTATATCATATTAACAATGTTCTATGAATGTTATTTATTTTAAGCTAAAACAAAATATTTTACCTGGCAAATGCAGTATAGAGGACCAAGTAGCACAATTGTTAATAGTACAATCGATTGCATATCTAAAGTCTGAAAAATAATGAACGAAGACTGTTCTTGTTATATTTCTAAGTTCGCAGTTAAAAATTGATATATATTTATATACTTTGTTATTATGTCAAGTAAATTATCGGTAATGGACAGATGTTTTTCAATTCCAAGGGCGCTATCAGTTGATTAGCATAAGCGGTACATATATATGATATTATGTCTCATATTTAATAAGCTAATTCAATTTACTTATTTGATTATATACGATACACAGAAGATTATACTAACATAATTTTTTACATTGTCTGATGAGTGATTATCTAATGCATGCGTAATTTCAGTCTGAACAACTTATGTATGCATTAAATTGGATACAACATATGGCCGTGATTAATTATGCATAAAATTAACGAATATCATTCTATAGAACATTCTAAAAAACAGTTTAAAAAACTATTTAAAATATACCTGTTTCGAAATATATAACCTCATTTTGATAAACTGTAATCGGTTTATCATCCCCAATCCGTCAAGAATATAGCGTAAACATTCTCTTTGACGGGGCATGATAAACATTACGGAAAGTGAGAAAGTGACAGCAAAAGTACAACATGATAATTTTGCATTATGATCTAATTGTCACTAGTAATATGTTAATGATTTAATTAATATTTATTGTTACAAAAGGGCATTGTTGTATATTAAGCAATCAATTGTTCTATGATAATGTATACACAATAATTCCCTAACAAACTGTCACCCGGCATCTCATGCAACTTACTATATAATTCACATACTGCAAAAAAATAATATTACAAGCGATATATTGCATAATATTTCGATGGCTTCTAATTTTAAAATAATTATTGATGCAAAAATTTTGACCAATAGCAAGTTCAGTGAACGCTTCACTGAATCGTATCTAAAAACAGTAACAACTGTATTCGGAACACCAAAGGTTGAGACATTTGAAGATATGAACAATTATTCTAAACGCTCTTTTCATGATAATGAATTACTTCGTGGATATTGCAATGGATATAGAGAACAAAATGATCAAGGAAGAGATGAAATAGCAAATATTGTAAGAGGCTATGCAACAACAATGAAAACAGTGCGTGATATGTATTGTGCCAACATTCACATTACGTACGAAATTGATATGAAGGGTAAATACCAATCTTCAACAAGTCTTTCGTCTACCCTTGGCACACATTTTTCGATTGCAAAAAGATCAATCAAAATAAGATAAAATACAAAAATTTACGAGGCAAGTATGAAGCTCACGGTTTGCGTTGCAAATATGATGTCAATCAAACAACTTTTTGACAAGCTGATACACAATGTTGCTCACGGTGTTCAGTCCTTGAGTACGCACGAAATCAAAAGCTATCAAAAAGACAGTGCGCTCGAAAAGGTCGGCAAATTTGACAAAGATCACGATGACGATTAGATGGAGATTTGTGTTCGTTTAGTCGATGTCTTTGCAAGAGTTCATGTCGCATCACATTTGCAAGACCTTTCAGAACCCATCGGGATATATGTTCGCAGCGTCATAGATGTCAGCATGAAGATGAGACCTATAACATATAATATTTAACAATGCTAAGTTATATGGAACAAATGTGGTTTTGATTAACAAAATAAACTTCAAAATAATAAAAGCTCTGAGTTAAAGACATTATAAATAATAAGAGACATGAATGCCTTCTTAAATAATTTATTTTCAGCACAATCAATGTGACATATTTGAATATTATGAAAAAAAAAAAGAGTTATATGTATTTTTATCAGTGGTATGCAATTTACTACGATGGGTTCAAAGCCTTTCGAGAAACAGAAGAGACGTCTGATTCAGGTAAAATATTTTCTTACTTTATAGATCTGATAATTCAATCATGACTGGTGCTGTTTCAATAGCAACATGTCTTTAAAAATACAAAAATCCTAGCGCTATTGTCAATGTAAATATTCCTAGAATAGCGCTTATTATAATGACAACAATTGATAAGGAGATTGTGTCTTTAGTATGTATTATGTTGTAGAAAAATAAATACCATTAGTCGAAAAATAATTATCTGAACTTGTCATTGTAGTATATTGTTTGAGGTTGACTTGAAGCAATTCATATCAGTTATGATTTCCAAATTTTGATTTGATTCATAGAATAGTAAAACAACATAGCAATAAATGAATTGACAATCCTCAATGTAGATTACTCTAAGATTTGGATCAGCTCAGATCAGCTATCCTTGTCCTAATCATTGATATTTTTTGAACCCATATATTGTCCGTTATATTGGGAAAATTAGCCACTTGATTTCCACAACAATGCACAAGATTAATTGTTTCTTTGGAATCACAGATACTGCAATCATTTCCATATGCAGTTTTAAGTACAAAAATAACCAAGAAAATTAAAGTATACACGACATTGTGCCATTTGATCAGCACCTTATAATAAAATAATCATGTACTCACCATTCAGAGGTTTTTATCAGGATAGCGAGGTCATAAAGTATCCACTTTAGGAGCTGCAAGGGTGGTCTTGAGTTCAGGCTCTTCGATATCAAAAATCGTATGCGAAGTTATTTGATCCCCTCCATCATCACTGTCTCTATCTTTATGACGGCAAAGTTGATTACACAATCCGAAAAGGCAAATGAGGGATTTTATCCGTTTCATGCAAGTGCAGAGCAAACCGTAAATATAGCGTAAAACTATAAAAATCACGCTTATTGCACTAGTAATAATAATCACTGTAATAATTGTAGGAAAAATCTACATTTTATTAGTTGTTTTATTGTCCAATTTATCCATAATGTCCCTTGGTGGAGCGACAGTTGCATTCCTATTCAAATAAGCAGTTGTTGTAGCTGAAGTTGTAGTGATCATACCGATTTTACCAGAATGCACTTTTTGTGCGTTTATTAATTGTAGTTTTTGTATGTGTTGCGTCATAATGCTTGGTTTTGTCATGAGATTGTTCAGTGAAATCGTCAAAAGTCAAAAATGTATGTGTCATTTCAATCAGTAGTTTTATCCGTTGTAAAATCAAAATCAGAGCAGTCACTTAGAACAACAAACGCATAATCCCGATTTTCAAGAAAAAAAAAACTCCCATTTGATTTCTTAAATCAACTAATTTAGCGCTGGCCATGTTTTGAGTTATTCTATTCAGTGAATCGTAATCGTTTGAAATAAATAATCTCAATTTTTCTCTGTACGTCATAAGGCACAAATGGCACTGTTGCTATTCCAAAGCACATTATCATCGTTTCTGTGCAACCACAATTTCTATTTCGCAAACATCGACCATTAATCACACTGATTCCAAAGAAAATTATGACCAAATAAAAAAAATAATAGATTCATCTTCACTGTTTTTTTCAATGCGCGCTCACTAAGACAATTAAAACAAAGTGACGCTTGACCACAAGTAATTACTAATCCCTCCTTTCTCTTTTATTTTGAGCTGTTCTTGTCGACCACTTTTATATAATACACAGGATATAAAGTGTCAGTTCACATGAAAAGAGCAGCTCAATTGGTAAAGACATGAGTCACACGCCAAAGAAAGGCATGCAAAGGTGGCACCCTATAAATAAACCATCATCATAATGTGTGTCTCTGTTTCGTAAACAAGGCTTTGAGATCAATTCATCTGGGTATATGCATTTTTGCATGTTAGATAATTCAGACCTAAGTTTGTTCAACTGGTCAGATGTCAGTGTAGGCTTGGGCACACCTGGCAAAATATCGCCTTCTTTTTTATGTAAAATGGACTAATCATCATGCCGTCATGTATTTTGCATGCATAAAAATCACCAAAAAGATGCGTTTCTCGTTCGTGTTTCTCTATTTTCCAATCAATTCATTTCTAGAAAAAAGGCAAAGAGATCAAACTGAGGGATCGTCATGCGAATTCTGACACTGCCTCTCATTCTATAAAGTTTCTCATCCGGAATGTATCGTTGCATGCCAGTAAGTTCGGCAAAAGGCTCACCTAAAAATGAGACAAAATATGTTTTCTTCAATTTCAGAAAGCGCGAGCAGCATTTCAAGAAGCGAAAAGTTCCCATAGCAATGGTGAAGGGGAAAACAATAAAAGCGGGGCATCTATTTCGAAGATGGTTCACTCCGGCTTCAAGTTCAGGATCATCAATATCATTCGAATATTCCGAATCACCGAAAAGGAGGGGAACGCGTTTTCCTAGGAGCTCATCAAGAAATACATCCTAGAATACCCGGTTCTCCCCCCCCCCAATCTCTGAATTACTCGCCAGGTTCATTGATTGATACCCGTTATCATCTCCCCACAATTCTGAGAACAGCCCGCGTCTAAAAACCGCGATTGAATGGGAATGAATCAAGACAAACCATCACCGATTCCTTTCTCTTGATAAGATTATTGCGAAAATGCGTGGTAAAAATCGTTAGAATGACAATTGGATTGCTGATATGCATTTCAAATGTTGAATACATAACGTTTAATTAAAAAAAACGAAAGTGACAAAAAATTACCTTTGGTTTTGAGAAGGTTTAAACATTTTGATCCGACCATTTCTTTGATCTCAATATCTTCAAACATGGGAGGTTCAGGTTTGGATGGCTTTTGACCAGGCGCTGCACCGTATATGTGATCAATTTGTACGCCAGACATGTCTAAAATTGTATATTTATACATAATTATATATGAATAAATATGTTAATAAATATGGTGTTTTTCTTTCAATGCATTTTGAAAATGATATATACATAAAACACATTTGTTTGAATCATATAAATACATGCACAATTGCCCCGTATTTTAATTCAGTTCAGTTCAGTTAATCATTTTTAGCAGTTTAAATACACCGGGAAAACATAAACCAACGTAAAAATTCTTTGTCTCAATCATCAAATGCATTCGCACTCAACTGTGACGTAACAATCTGTAGAAGTGTTAAAATAAGCTCCGCACTGCTTTAAGCACGACTGAAAACTTTAATGACGTTTATGACCAATGTGTGGCGCATTAGTTTGAATATAAGTTTGCACACCATTTAAGTGAATTTTCACACAATAGACGAGTGCAAATATTTCTCACCTATTGCTAGACCAAACGATTCTATATCAGATTCTTAAATCCCCCTAAATACTTTTCATGATCGAACATTGCATCAGATTTACTAAGCAGTTCCATGATTGAATCTGTAAAAAAATATAAATTTATTACGAAAACGTAGTCCAATTATAGCCATGTCAATGGAAATCGCCTTGAAAAATATTCTTATAATCACAGTTTTATGTATATCCAATATATAACACACCACGAATATATTTCTTAAAATATGCTTTCTATTTACTCTAAACAAATATACATATTAGACTTACCGATCTTTTCATTTTGATCTTTTCCAATAGCCTCCTGACTACTGTTATAGATTCCCTTTTGAGATGTTTATGAGTTCCATCATTTTCAGTTGTTTTATTAGGACGTTTAATTTCGGTTGGTGGTATATCCATTTTAGCATAAAACATTCAATATGGCACATCCGTTAGTCTGAAATATAATATAAAATACTTGCCATTATTTCAATCCAGCTTTTATATGAAGCGCGTCGATAAGATGCATTAAGGCGCGCGCCCACTGACACGAGTACGAGTACGAGAACGAGAAAGAATACGAATGCGAGAGGAAATTTGGACGTTTTTTGCAATGTTTGACAAGTATGATATGAAAACAATCGGGCTTCTTTTTTATATGCCGGCGCAATCATAAGTTGAGAAAAATAGTCTTAACGGCTTTTGATCAGGGTCTTGAATATATGGCTGCATTGTTTTTACACTCATCCATGAGCAGAATCAATAAAAGCTAATCCCTAAAACCCCCTAATCCCCTATTCAACCCCATGTCTCAATCCCCATTGATTTTCAAAAGGACCCCCGACCCTGATCCTGTCTTCAAAAAACATTGCCTAGCATTAGATGATGATCAGAATTGTCGTTTTGGCTTATAATCACTGATTTTACACTACTCGCAATGTTTCTAAAATTTAATGTTATATGTGCTTAATCGAGTTAAAGTTATAACTGAATTGTGTTGCAGTCTGTTTTAGGATTTTATAATTAAGTAAACCTGTACATTATGTGATTTCAACAAATAACCATATACACTTCAGCCAAGCTTAATTTACTTCCATAACATTTTATATATTATTTTATAAATGCAAAATCCTTTTGTGTTGTTATTGTTATGTAATACAAAATAAATCTGAATCATAATGAACAATAATACATTCAAGTTCGCTAAAAACGACGATGAGAAAATCGGAGTAATATTATGCTACATTTTATATTGTAATTAAAGGTATGTATTTTTCATATATTTTATGTCTGATTTCCTCTAAACAGACATAGAAGAAGGCCTCAAATCCCGAGAACCCAACAACGAGTCCACGCGGCAACGCTGGACGCGCCAAGGGGACGAAATCGTTAACGTTGACCGACCAGAGGAAGTGCTTGATGTCTTTAAATGCAACTGCGATGACGGGGCGAAATGCGTGGCTTATAAGAGGAATGGCGGTGATAATCAGAAGTGGGAGTTTGTGCCGTGCGAGTGCGAGTAATGTGGAACTGTGGGTGCAAGCTTATATATTGCGATGGTGGAATATACCGGAAGATATCAAATGTACTATAAAGGTACGGACATGCGTTTGCGAAAACTTTTTGCGAGGCTGTGGCTGTAAAATTCAAATAAAATATAGCAAACCATGCGATCGCAATATTACTGGATTTCCTACAATGCTTTTGAATTTTGCAGAGTATCGCAGAGTATCGCAGAGTATCGCAGAAAAAAATTGCAAGCGCGTGTCCGTACTTTAAATGTTTTTTATATATTCATATAAACGAAAGTAGAAATTAAATATGGGAACTGTTGGTGCTGGTGCGCTTGTGTTTGATTGAGGAAGAGGGGAATGTGTGTCGTTTTTGTTGTGAGAGCTAGTATATAACATGTATGTGAGCTTTAAAGAGAACATGTGTAAAATGAGCCAGGAAGATTATGATTTCATTCTGGGAAACAAAAATGCTTCATATCTAGTTATGTTTAGTATATTTTAGAGAAGAATCTACGAGATAAAGAAGGGTAGCGAATAACATGGATAATGGACTGGAAAAATACAGTTTACTCCAATGTTAGATATTCGAGTGCTGAACACTTTCGTTTCATTTATCGTAGACTGTTCTTTAGACAAATGAAAACTACGCAAATGATTTTCATGTTATTGATTTGATTGTTAATTGCTATATAAGAAACTAGATCTGTTAAGAGATATGTCAAAAGAATACTCAATTGATAAGCGCTAGTAGGAAAAGTAATATAAAATAATAAACTATTATAAAGCAATCGTCTGTAGTTTTTTGTCTTATCATACTTGAACTAAAAACGCGATATGGGAAGAAAACAAGCATTCATGCTTAAACGTGTAGTGACCATTTCACACTCACCCTAGCTTCACTTTATGTATATTACATGAAATTAAATAACATAAATTTAACATGAATTATGAACAACTTCTAATCGCACAACAGCAAATAGAACATCAATAGAATCCCTTGAACTCAATTTTCCTTTGATTTCTGCTTTTGCCTATCTACGCATGGGTCGTGCGTCCGTCGTCCTCCCAAGCATAAAGAGGCTGCATCTGTAAAAGAAAAAATATAATTATAACATTTAAAGCTTTTTTGGCTATGAAATATTTATTGTGCGCTACCATTGATTTTAAAGCAGTAAACATGATAACGATTCCACAATTCAACAAATATCAAGTTTAGGATGCTAAAAATGACACAATTATTCATCCACAAAAAAATGCAAATACAAATATTTTTGCAGAATATAATAAATGTCAACATTTAAAAAATAAATAAATAAAAAAATACAAAATCGTAATGTTTAATGAATAATAACCTTCATTTTGAAAAGAATTGATATCATCACTGTAGTCGTCCTCGTCCCATTTCGTAACAGATTTGTTTTCACTCGGGTGATTATCATCTTCATTATATGCTGAAAATATGAGATTGTTCTAAGTACAATGATTGAAAGATAATATTAATTACAAATATAAAGCATATGATTTGCATCTTATCTGCTATCAAACGTCACAATTGCTGAGATGACCAAACAATTTCCTAAGGATATATAAAATAAGATTGTAAGTAGTGTATTTAAGATGAAATTATGTTTATATACGAACCGTTTGGCTTACGCGACAGAGCAGGTATTTCTGACAAGATGTTGGCATTTCTATATTCGTAGGACACATCCTCGAGCTCTGATTTGTCATCGTAATCTTGTCGATTGTCAATATTTCCTCCAACATTGCTAAACGTGACAAGTCCAACTCGATTAACGTTCTGACCGATGTCTATTCGGTCGACGATTTGGTTAATGAAATCTAACACAAGTTTCCAGTTGGAAGGTTCCTGCTGATAAGCATCTGAAGTATAAAATACCAAATATCAGGAAAGAAGATATTGACCGCACTAGTTTATATTATGCGTTCAATTAAAAACATTTTATAATTCATTACTGTGTATTTTTACTCGAAATCAAGGACCTTAATAGGTATGGGTACCCAAGATGAGTTTTATATGTTATACCGAAAATACGTTGTCAGGAATAGCAATTAATTGCCTTTGATTACACTCCGAATTTAAATAATCAGGATAATATACATTATACTAATACCTTTATAAGGATATGAGTTGACATCATCATAATAATTAGTATATTCGTGACTTTCTTTGAAATCTTCAGATGAGTAATCAAAAGTGTACTCAAGCTTTGCTAAAATCGACCATAAAATGAGTGACGATATTTTTTTAATTTTTTTTTAATTTTTTTTTTTCAAAATAAACTTTGGGTCACTACATATAGAAACTCTGCTAAGTGAGTTAATGCTACAAAATATCAACCCTAGATGAATTAAAATAACCGATTATTATAAAAGTATAATTAACTACAAGATTAATCAGGGCTGTGCTGCATACAGGCTTTAGAAACCATAAATATATTAACAAACACGATAGCTACTTACCATCTTCCCATGGATTCGATTGCGATACTCTCGGTCGGCCGACTGTCTTCTTCTTTCCATAAATCATTTGCGTCTTCCTACCTAAAAAAGCATTCCTTTAAATGAATATATGAGAAAAAATATGGTTTTTATAGTTTGAGAATTGATCGCAATACTCATATCACAACCTGACTTTTAGAAAATACTTACCTAACTGTTGAATAAACTGAATTTGAATATTTTACTTCAAAATGATAGTATCTCTTTAACATATTTAGAGTTGACATCACGACCTGGTTTTACTATATTTCGTCAGAAAACGACGTGGCTTATGTGTATATATATAATTAACCATTTTAATCAAAGAGAAATTACTAACCTTTATTGAATAGACGGTCGAGTAACCTTTCCCATAAATTGCTCATTTTGTTCCGTCCTTCACCAGGCAAGTTTATGAAATAATATAGCATACGTGGAGTACTGATTTGTAGAAATGTAAGATATATGTGTTAAAATAAAAAAAAAACATTTACTTGAACTTTTGGGGGAGCTATGAGTTTAACTATAACAGAAATGTGCTCTATATGGTGCAATTGACTATTTCGTTTAAAACACAAAATGAACTGCGTAGCAGTCCTTTTGCGCCTACAAACTATTATTGCATGTCGCGTATTTACATCTAATAGTACCAAAAATCGGTGATTTGACATATATAAATATATGTTAATATGTTATATTTAAATCATTTTTTTATGTCAAGAGCTACCTTTAATAACAAATCACAATTTAATGATATAAGTAATGAAGTAATAATAAAAATTCTTTCTTTTAATAAAAGTGTTATTTATTTATCTTACCTGTTCCACCAGGCTTGCTCTGTAACATTGAATTCCAAAATTAATTTGATATCCTTTTATGTTAAAATCACACAGTCCAATTCGCAATGTGACATAAGATTCCATTATAGCTTTAAATGAATTATATTGAAAGCTAAGATATTCTGATTAAGGAAATCAAACACAAAAACATACCAAGAGTGGCAATTGACACCGTTACGTATCTGGTACAGAATTTGACATTACAAAAGAATAAGGTGAATTGGGTATGCAAATACAGTTTATGTGTCCAACAAAATGTCATTATATACAAATATTTATATAGATAGATTTTGTATAAGGAAAAAAATATTCACCTGAACCTTGCAGCACAGAGTGCCAAGCAGAAAAATTGTCCATAAAACACTCGATTTCATAGCTATGATTGAAACTTTAATTCTTAGATATAAAACTGAAATGCTAAGAGATTACACTAACAACAAATTCAATATGATGAGGAAAATATTCATTTGAATATATGATTGTATTTTTGAATCTTACGTCAAATTTAACATGCATACGTACTTTAAGGACATATGTGCTTATTCATTTGGAAACAACATATGTTATGATTATTCATGTATGCAATTATATGTTCTAAACAATATTTACGTCTGCAACTTATGTAAAAATATACAAAAAAACCACTAGATTCCATATTGAGAAGAAAATCACATTGTTCCCTAAAATCTGGACGAAACCGAAATCACACAGTCCGATTCACAATGTGACAAAAGATTCTGCTATAGCTTTAACTGTATTTAAAGCTTAGACATTCTGGTTAAGGATATCAAACAGGAATTGAAACGCTTTTATTAAATTGTGCTAGTTAAACTGTTAATATATTGCATTATAAAATACACTATCAAATCATTTCATTTTTGTTTTAAACTTTTTATCTGAATGGAAACATATATATATAATAAATGGCACACGTATGAATATTCAGACAATCCCACTGATTGATTTATTATTATTGAAATAATAATTGTGAAATATCGTTATGATGTGATTAAACATTATTTATATGTAAAAAGGCAAACTTATTAATAATCAACATGATTATTTATCAGAGTACATTTACTTATTAATCATTCCAAAATTCTGAATCTGATTCTTATTTCAAAATATAGTTATTTTTCTATCATATTAGAGACATAATCTGCTTCTCAAGTTCAAATCTGATGCTTTTATTTCCTGAAAGAGAAATTATATCATTATATAATAAGTGTTCTGTTATAAGTGCAAAGCAATACAAATCCATTGCTCAAATACATTTGCTCCAATGGCACAAGTATTTTGTTAGGTGCAATTTAAATATCATAATATGACATATTTATGCACAATATCTCACACTACTCTAAGCTAATAATTTATCATGATAAGTAAAATTGAAATTTGGTTGTTGTGCATCAGGAGAGTTTAGGACGTGAGTGTCAAATGTCGTAGACTTTCTACTTTTTAACGTCTTATCCTTAAGAAAAAATATCTTTTTGTCCTTACCCGAACATCAAACGTCCGTCGGGGCCCCGTAGTATAGGCAGCTGTGATCCTGCAATGATATATATATATATATATGTTTACATATGTATGACGCTAATAATCCTTGCTATGGTTATGTTTTGTTTGCATCTTTCTTTTTTATTTATTTTACATACGACTTGAAAATAGCGTAAATTCACAACAAGCTGATCACAACAAGCTGAATGTCCCACAAGTTAAATAGGTAGAAATTTATTAATTTATTAATAGTCACTTCACAATTAATTGAATGATATACCATTCATTCCTCTAATAAAATTAGCGAACCATCTCGTTATACCAGATAACCTACCATAACTTGAATCTCCATAATACTTGTCGTCCGCGTTTGTGGGAATTCGATACCAGAATCGTTTACGTAATTCTAGTCCTAAGATGCCATAAATACCAAATACAAGAATAATGCTTTTACCAAATGTTTCACCTCGTCACTTGATATAACAAAGATAAGATACTTTAAATTCATATAACCTAATCAGTTTTATGTTTAAAAGGCATATTGTAAGGTTATCACATGCATTTGATATTCAATACCTTCAATCTTAAAACACGGCATGCAAAGACAGTTTATCAATGTAAACATGAAGTATATGCACTAAAACCTCATCATAAATTTCGTTGACAAAGATACTTATTAATCAAAAATCAATTGCGTCGGTTGCCCTTCAACGTATTATTACACTCGATCAAACAAGTTATTGTTTGTGTGATTCGTATACTACGATGGCTTTCATATAAAAGAATAATATGAAATTATCCGACTATCACGTTGCCATATTTATCTTATACCACAATTTATAAACATACATATAAAACTTATGGGTATTTTGCGTTGAATATATATTTTGTAGCCATAACAATGTTTGTGTTAAAGTGTTACAGGAATTAGTTTGTACGTCCAGCATTACAAATAATTGGATTTCGAAATTCATATTCAAAATCGTAATCAAATTTGTGTCCAGTTGTACTATTTTCAAGTGTTAAGTGGCACAGTTAATCACCACAAATATGATAGTAGAGACAAAACCAGTATTAATTCAACAAATCTAATGCGTTCAAATATGTTATCAAACGTTAATAGCAACATTTTTACCATAATTGAAATCTATCTTATTAAGCACTTACCACTGTTTTGAGAGTTTTGACTCTCAGTATTAGAATCAGGATGGCTGCGAAGTTTGAGCCAAGGACGTCCTTGAGTCTGTGGATACACCAAGATATATAGAAACATACATAGCATGTTTGTTTCATGTAAGTCATTACTTATGATTATGAAGACTGTTTTCTTTCTCACGTTTTTCAATATATGATAAACATTGTTCTAAACATTATATTGAAATTTTGGAATCATTTGCATATTTTGATAACTCAAATTTTATTGTTATATTTGCTCAAATAAAATCTTTTCGAGTGAAGATATTGCGCTCTAAGTAATCAAAACAATATATCGGCATGTTATCAATTGATAATCGTCATATATATGTAATATGTTATATATATATTTTAATGTTTAATAACTTACATGATTCAGCAAACAAAGCACACCAATAAGGATCATGAGCACACTGAGAAGGGATCTCATCTCGAAAGCTGCACACGTAAAACGCAAAAGTTTGAAAGTAAAGTTTATTGGAATATTTTGTAAGATTGAATATTAACTTGTGCCTATTTATACACTTGCAATAAACTACTAAGCTTACATATTTAAGCATATTCTTAATCATTATTAGTTTAAATATAAATTGGATGAATTGGATGTATTATTTAATCACGCATGCATTAGATTATAATTAGCTTTGAGATTGTCAATATGGTCAATAAAGAAACACTTTAACAGAAACTCGAAATTAATGCAAAATGATTCCAATATAAACAGTGCATATTTCATTTCACACATGATATGAGTTTGAGTTTATATTTATATTAAAAGATAAATTAGTCTTCTACAAAAGATAATTTTCATCTTTGGAGATGCCGCACATTCTTATAAATATTAACATGACTTTGACAAAATATACATTATATCAAGATAAAACTTACACATATCATTGGATGCTTAATTCTATCCTCCCTAGTTATGTGTATTCTTCCATCGGTTGCTTAACTAGACCTGACAACAAAAGAAGTGTCCGAACCTCACTATCTTGATTCAGTTCGACGATTATTTCGATCGTATTTTTCGAAGGGCTACGAAACATTGATTTGGATCAATATCCAATAAATTTCGAAAGGAGAGGAAAAGCGCTATACTCTTAAGATACTATAAGGTTTTTTATACTCCAAAACGGTGAGCTTTAGTTCATTTCTATGCAACATGCGTCACAGCAAACATTGTTGAATGTCGAAAAAGCGTGTTTTGACGCTCTACTGCGAAAAACTAATTACACTATAAAAGCGGTATAAGATTAAGACAACATACCTACCTACCTACCTTACTCTGTTATTTGCACTTTGATTTCCATTTGATTCATAGCCTAGCCGTAATTTTCAAATAAACTCGTTAAAGTTTGAAAGGAATAATTTAGCCTTATTATATTGACGCGGCGTTCGAACAAAAAGTGTCATTGTCAATATAATCTTTAAGGGTGCGCGAAGTAGAAAAATTATACTAAAAGGCAATTGCTGTCCTTGTTTGCTATATATACGATGTCGCAAAAAGCATTGCAAATATGCTCGATATGGGCGCGGTTTCGCGCAAACAATCGATTATGAAGTAAATTCGCTTTATATAGGTAAGAACATCGTTATCTAGAGTTATGAGCTATGAGTAACTTATTAACTGACATTTTAGCTGCGTAATTACTCTAAACTTGAGTAGAATACTTCGATATGTTTATGTCGGCAAACGCTTGCGTGTAATATCGCTACGAGACTAGGGCTTTGAAATCGGCCCACAGATCGTCTTAGACATGCACGACATGTGTTTTTTTAATGATGGTACACATAAGCTACGGCTTCACCAATGGTTCAACTAACGTTATTTTTCGATCAATATCGCGCTTCGAAGTAACCAATAAAATAAGCGAAACATAGTTTTCAAAGCTGTTGTTAACCCATAAATGAAGCTTTAAAAACCGGGCAGCATTCAACATATTCAAACGGTTTTTTGAATAATTGTTACAAGGCTGGTACATCCGGTGTCTTGAGTCGGGCCATTTGCTAAATAGCTAGATATTTTATTGACTTCAGTGACCGCCGCAACTGGCTTAAATTTGTTAATATGTAAGTAAAGAGTCCAAATTTACATATTACCTGTAACATTTCTGGCAATATATTTCAAGCATCCATCAAAATGCATCTACGAGGGTTTGTTACTCGACACTTCGTTCGTTCATTTTCAAGAGTACGCCGAATCGACAATATCAAATATATAATCATAAAAATTTATTGTATAAATTCACGGTATATGATGTTTAATTTGGTGTATAATTGATAAAAATCGACCAAATACTTTGATTCGAACAACCAGACACTTCTTTCGTTGTCGAGTAACGTATTAAAATAAATGCAATGCAATATTCTATCAAATGTATATTTTTTATCAGCTGACAATCAAATATCATTTATGCTATTTTTAATGGTTTGCGAGACATTGTTGTTGAAAACAAATGCACAATATTGATATTGATATTTTTATGGTTGATGGTTGATATTGATATTTACACCTAGAGATGAGTGACATACGGGGTGACATAATTATAAAAACGAACGTCACCCAGGCCCTTTTGATGCTGATTTTAAGCAAGTCGCCACCCCATGTTTTTTTTGTGCATGAAAAACTACATACCTCAAATAATCTAGTAATATCCGTTGATAGTGGTAATAAAGTATGTAATCCAAAACCAATGAATAACAACTTCATTCCTTATTACTTTAAAACAAAATTCATGCCATTTGTATCACGTTTAAACGAGTATTTAACACATTTACTCTAACGTGTGTTTATTGACAAGTTCCATTGTTCTTATGCATTTGCGTGCTTGCGTCACAGTATTTCTACGCAAAACATTGCGTCACAATTGGGCTTTTAATAAACCATATTTTGAATGTGTGATAATTGTGTTTATATGCCTTTGAAATGATGGAAGGTAGTTTCGTAGGTAGTTGGAGAATCATTTTATCTTTATAACGAATATAGTTTAGTTTCAAATATAAAAACGGATATAAAAAAAGAGATTTGAAAAATATATATTAGATTTATTAGTAGTAATCGTTTTATTAATACTGACGGGTCCAAACCAAATTATTGGAACAATCTTATGTTTGGCCCTTTCGGGGATTTTAAATTGATTTTTGTGAATTTGACATTCAGATCCAATTATCTAGGAATAAAAACAATACTGCAATTTGCGACGAGTGAAATCTGTCAATTCTCCTCGGAAAAGCAAAAAAAAATAGTTTCACTCGAGCTTCGCTCTCGTAAAACTATATTTTTTGCCTCCCCTCGGAGAATTGACAGATTTCACTCGCCACTCATGAGATATTGCCATTTGATTGGTTGATTAAACATACAATTCTGCAATGTTTTGATCTAACACTTGTCTAAGTTATTAGTTATATTTCCTATGATTTTGTATTATATGGTTCTCATTGTCTTTCTTCGTCAGCTATCTTGTTCACTTCTATTTGTGGTTCATATATATAGAACACTGTCAAACAAACATATCATATAAAATGTTTGTTTATAGCAATCAAATACTGAGTTTGCCATATTTCATGTGTATCCGTCGAACCATTAAACCGTATGTTATATAATTGTATATGCTGATTCATCTTTATATATAAAAGACAAAACAGATACCATGTATTTGTATTATTCAAAGTCGATTAAATATATATATGTGGTTATATTGAAACGTATTAACCTAATTATTGTTTACAATATTCACGGGTAATATGCATTCACAAGAGTTGAAATAAATGAATGAATATAATAAAATAAGCAGTTTTTTTTTTCTATTTTGCTCTAAATGCTTTAAATATTTCCAATAACATGTGTATATGATTGTTTCTTTTCAATATATTATTCGAATTGTCCACAATTCTAGAGAATAGTAATTTTTAGCATTTAAAGTAAGACCACAAACTGATTATTCTGAAACGGAAGTACGGCTTTATTCATGTGTTAGTAAAGTAGATTACTACTATGGTTTGTTCAGATAGCCTAACGTCGCGCATGTCATCTGATTTTGAATTAGAGCTATGTTCATAAAGAATTACTCGTAAATATTTAAAAATTAAACTCGACTGAATCATCAGTGGTAAAATACGTATTGGCTATATCCTATATCAGCCCCCCCTCCCTTTGGTAATAGTCTATATACGATATAACGTGTAGTTAAGTAACTTAAGTCCTGTAAACGGATATTATATCAAATGAGACTATTCCTGGAAACTGCCAACTAATTGATGACCTATTTAAGGCAGAAGAACCAGTGCCCAAGCTACACTCAAACACATATCAGGATTAACACCACTAATACAAACTATAATATGACCTATCACCTAATTAAATAAAATTTATGCACGAATTTGGATAAGCAACTTATTTTAGACTTAAATATACAAGTTATTGCCAAATTATTGCAATTCATTTAATTCAAAATTAGGTTTAATGAGCTTTACTCAATGCGAGAATATTTTTTTGATGTTTCGTAAATATGTGTTTATTATGGAATGTTTTGATTTTAGCTCGTCAGAAATTAACTTAAACGTATGAATGTCAAATTTTATTTGGTTGCATTTCA
>LQRL01037497.1:3507-16431 GCA_001703475.1 Hydroides elegans
AATAAGTAATAATGAAATTGCTGTATGTGTTATTATTTGTGAGCACACGCCTATCCCATAACTTGGGGGTCAGCAACCATTTAAGGTCTATATGATAGACGCTACGCTGATGCAAAGAACATATAAAAATCCTGTATCGTCATTTTGTATCCCCATAATCATTTGTGCATGCTATATCCGTTTTAGAATTCAAAATTGGCTCAGCGGTTACCATATAACAAAATATTAATTCAATCGAGTTTTAAACTAACCATTATTTACGTTCACTGCTCATTAAAACAATGCAATAACATTCACTTACGACTACTGGAAAACTGAAATAAAATGCAACCCTAACGATTAAGGAGGAGTGACTTGGAGTTAGACGCACCTTAGTCGTAATATTTGTCGTGTATCGGTCCTCAAAGTCTTACAAACCCTTATTGTTCATGAAACATGTACCAAATTTAACCCTTATTTATTCATCATCCAAATCACGGTCGGGATACACATAATAATACATCCAATAAGTCACATTAAATATTACAAAGCTGAGTGGGAATAAGATTCTTGATACAAGATCTGTGAGCACTGCTTTGTTGTTCGTATTCCTCCGCCACCATAAAAGTAGTCCGTTGGTTTTAGCATCCATGACAGTGATATCATCGATCGAGTCTTTCTCACTCTGCAAATAAATAAGAAAATGAAATATACTTATATTTTAATTTAGTAAGTAAAAATATAATTGAACATAATGATAATTCATGTTTGAAGGAAAATAAAGGCGTGCATGAACAGAGGGAGCAAATTGCTATGTTTTTTTTTATATAAAAGTGTGGCTATCGAAAATATCGGGTTTCGTGTTTTTATCCTAGCTTTTTCGTTTGCGTGAACACGGCCTAAGGCAAAATATTATTTTCCCGAGGGAGACCGCAAGGGTGGGACCGAGCGTTAGAATAACGTCATCGCGACGTTGCGGTAAATTTGACGTATATATACGGCTTGACGCTAATGGTCAAAAGGGAACATTAAAATGGCTAAAATGTAAAATTCGCTTGAACCGAGTTAACAGATAGCATAGTAAATAATAAGAACAGAAAATAAACGAATTTACATGAAATATCATAATCTAGTATCTATGCATTAACAAAAATCTAGTACCTGAGTATTCGTGACATGCCCATTGCCCATTGTTACGTCTCCATTGTCTTTCTTGATATATCTATCACTTATGTAAGACATGGAATCTCTTTCGCTCGTTCTTGAATATTCTCTTTGGCGTCCTTCTGTATGTCTCCTCGCCAGAACATTGACCATAGAGTACTCAATCAGACCACCAAAGACAAAGGTCATACATGTGAACATCCATACGTCGATGGCTTTTATGTAGGATACGCTGTAAAGAAAATTGAATGCCGATTTAAGGAACTGTTCGGTACAACTTGATATCATATAATATAATACTTCTAAACGTTTTGATATTCGTTTGTTTACTTAGTAAGTGTATATATGTGTATGACAATGAGAAAGAAAGAGTGAGAGACGAATAGTGAGTGAGAGAGAGCGAGAGTGACAATGTCACGAACATCAAATGAACTAAATGAAGAAAACAATTTGTATGAATAAAGACAAGAGTGCATGAATTAAGGAAACAGTATATATATGATACGGTGTAGCGCAATCAAATTAAAATAAAATACCAATAATTAAACAAATAGTTCTACTAAAACAATCCAATAGGAAACACTGCAGCATGACTCTGATTTAAGATATAATTAAATTTAGAGAAAAGGAAAAAAGAAAGAAAGAAAGATAGAAAGAAAGAATGAAAGAAAGAAAGAAAGAAAGAGAGAGAGAGAGAGCGCGCGCGCGCGCGCGAGAGCGAGGACGGAGAAAGTGAGGGATGGACAGAGAGAAAGAGAGAGAGAGAGCGATAGAGAAAGTTCTAAAGCACATGAGAAAAAAACGGTAGACTAAATCAAATATACTCATATCGTTTACACTAAAAAATGCAAATCAAAAACATAAAATAGATATCGATCCTGATAAAGGGATGGATAGATTTAGGGAGGGAGAGAGAGAGAGCGAAAGATAAAAAAACGTTGTGAAGAAGTTCAAAAAGAAAAAAAATCATTATAGAACACGAGAAAAACTGAAAAAAAAGAGAAATAACATGAATGAGTATACACAACATAAAACAATCAACTAAGTAACCGTGGCAACTTGGCACTGATGCCAGACGACTGCGTAGTAATCGTGAGCACAGTAAGTAGTCCCAACGTCACTCTGGCGGGAACCGCGTGATATCGATCCAAAACGAGAGAGAGAGAGAGAGAGAGAGAGAAAAAAAAAGAAAGAAGGAAAGAGAGAGAGCGCGTTTATCATAACGATTGAATTTTATAGATTATATAAAATAATGTTCACAATAGCACATAATACAACACTATATCTACAAAATCATATGGCAGCAACAAGAAAAAATAAAAACAGAACAATAAACATCAACAATTAGGTAACCGTGGCAACTTGGCACTGATGCCAGACGACTGCGTAGTAATCGTGAGCACAGTAAGTAGTCCCAGCGTCACCCTGGCCGGTACGGCGTGGATATCGATCCAGAACGAGACCCAGGACAGGATGACGATCATGATTGACGGAATGTAGACCTGCGTTTTGAATATGAGTAAATTGTATTTTAGGGATTCCTTTAGTAAGTACTTTTGCCTTTTCTGGTTTAGGATAACAAATAGAATTCTCCATTTTAGACTAAGCGTTTTTATCAGACTTTGAATAATTTTGTGCTACGATTTTACCTTACAAACGTTTTTTTTTAAAGAGAGAGAAAAAATTTTTAATAAAAAGAGCAAAAAAAAAATCATTTCATCAGTTGATTGTGTTAAAACAAGGATTTAATCTATTGTTTACAGCATTAATGTTAAGATTAGATTATATTAAACATAAAGTTAAAATAAAACAATCAAAATACGATCCCGTTTCACCTGGATCAAGTAGTATTCAAACAAACGATCCATGATGAAGTCTGCTGAGACACAACTCCAGGAATCTGCATTGGAAAAGGGGAAAAATAAATTTGTAATAGATTCTTTTTTATAGAATTATATAAAATATTCAATAAATAAATATATAGCTCCAGGAATTTGCACAGGAATATGTTTAAGTTAGTAAATGAGTTGAAAATGGAAGAACTATAAGGGTTTGTGGCTGAAGCTGTAGGAATCTGTATGCGAAAAATTGGGAAACAAATATGGCGCGGGTCCAGAAACAATAACAAAGAGGCACCCAGGCAAAATGTGTAACAGCCCAACAGGGAAAGGTGGTTTTGGTATAAATAAGACCCGATAAAGTACACACTCAAGTCCGTAGTTTTTTTTTTCAATCGCTTCCTTTGATCCATGTTTGTATTTTCTCACAGTGATTCGTGTGGGCCCTCGACACCGTGTTTTTTCCTTAATGGAAGTTTGCCTCACTTTACTTACATCTTCCGGGTAATAATTTTGCATTTCTCATGCATACTTTTTAATGCAGTGTCATATTCAGTTTCCGTTTGCATACATGAAAGGATCATATTTCTTAATAAATCAAACTTGTTTTATTTAATCCTCAATTTACCCATGGTCACATGCTAAGTGATAGATTTCCGTTAGGATAAGTGCGACCGGAAGTATTGTGCTGATTACTGTCGAGGTCAGTTTGATGTCGATTTTCAGGGAAGGATCAAGAAAAGTGCGAGCCGGGGGTCCCAATAAAGAATATTTAGAGTCGAAATGGGTATAACATCAGTCTGTAATATGCCAGAACGAACGTGAGTGTATGCCCACTACATATCTCTAAAGAAGATCCGCGCCTAGTTCAATGTTGTTGGTATAACGCGATACCTAACCTAACCGCACCAAAACTCATCTATGATAATAAATAGAACTAAATAATACGCATTTTGCTGCATAAACTATTTCTGTTCATATGCAAAACAACGCACAACGCACAATCAAACTGACATTTTTTTCCAACTGTATTGTTAATTTGTGTATATTAACAATTGGAGATCGTGTTAATCCACCAGGTTTGAAACCATCATCAAGAATGAATTTCAAGAATGCATCACCCACCTGTGGTATTTCCAGTCGTATAATACGTCGTACAATCCGACACTTTATTGGACGTCAACGAAAATTCCGGAAGTTCTAAATCGGCGGCTATAGACAGAGGCTCGGTGATGTCGTACCAGCGCACTATTATGTCTTTAGAACTATGGCCGTCTAAAAGAAGTAAAGATGGAATGATTTTGTATAATAAATAAACATATATTGCTTATAGAATGACATATAAAAAATAATATGTTCTAAATCGGCGGCTATTGCAAGAGGTTCAGTGACGTCGTACCAGCAAACGATAATATACTTGGAACAATGGCCGTCTAAAAAAACAGATGGATGAATAATTTGGTATTATTAATTATTGACCCAGTTTCTTATAATCGTTGAATTTATAACTTGACCTCTGTTTTAAATATTGGCACCAAATAAACCATAAAGTATCTCATACTTGGATGGTTTTGGGGTGTCAATATTTATGAACACTGTCTTTATGTCGATACAAATGTTCACAATATCCCACTCGTTTGTCTGAATGCGACGTACTATGAACGACCCTTGCCGAGTGGGATGGACTATGTAAGTTTGTTGTCCAGCACAATAAAATGCATTTGAAAACTGTAGTTTATATTTGATTTATCTATTTTTGGTTTAACATATCAGACTTCAGAAAAATAATGATTGAAAGAAACTATTGATCGGGAAAAACATACTTAGATGGAAAACATTTCAAAGAAAAGAACTTGGCAACCTATATACTTACAACTCTCCATTGCGATGGAGCATGTCTGCGTATCCATGGGATACCGCTTTAAAAGCATGATGCAACCAAGCGTAGTGGAAACCCTGGAAAATAATGAAAGTAAATGCAAATAAATCATTGTTGTACCAAAGACATTGTCGGTCGGCAATAATTAAGGTTTGCGTTTTAAAACAAATTATCAATAAATTGCAGTTAATGTTTAATTTTCAAAATTCAAATTTATAGGGATGGATATATCTTTTCAGCTTTATTTTTTTAAATAAAAATGTACAATTGGATTGAAAAATTCCGACCATTCCATCATGGTCAAAGGTTATCCCATATAGATTTATATACATTATATATAAATCCCGCCCTTCCCCCGGTCCAATTCTTTATAAATCTGCCCAAGTTGTATAACCTTTGACTATAGAAGATTTGGCCGGTTGATGACACAGTGAGCATCACATTGGGAACCGAGATGTCATGTTTGCCTCCTCGCTTCATCTCGTTCTTGATATATAGATCTGGCGAACAAAAATGTGTATATCATGAATGAATTTATGCGAAAAGTAATTACTAAAATTTGGGTTTATTATTGTGTTATATATTTGTATATTAATGTTTTAAATGTTTGTTAGCAGAGTATTTGTAACGAAACCTGCGTTCCATTGGTTAAACATGGTTTAAATGTCTCATGGTAATCAGTTGCCTTAATAATCCTATGATTTACTGTTTAGTTGAAATATCAAATTTAATCTAAATTATATCAATATTTCCAAACCTTTTAAGCAACCATGTTCTCGAATTTGTTTTTTGTCAAATCAAATAGTTCTAACCGACCACGAGAAAGAAAATTGTATATGCATACATAATAGGTGGCCTTACACAGTTCTGTAGGGCCTGCCCACACTGGGGCGACCAGGAGTGTTCCTTCATACACTTTATAGGTGGTATCTATTTTGTTAGTGACATTGAACAAATCGTAAATGACAAAATGAGTCCTACAATATCTTTATATCGTCATTTTTCATGCAACCTATAATCTAATGTCGAAAAGAAAAGTGTAAATAAATATTATCAATCCGCCATACCCGGTTGCCAAATCTCGTCCGCATAGTCATGATGCAATGTGATAGAAGTCCAAGGGGCACCGGTGATGTTTTCATACGCCAGTCGCTTGTCCTCCCACAGTTGACGCAGAAATAAACTCACTGTAAAATCCTACATAAAGCAATTGGATCAGTTCCAGTATCTAACGATTATAGAAAGCAAAACTGATATAACATTGTAAGTTGCTGATTCTAGAGGGTCGTGCACTGAAAAACAATGAACCAGAGCTTCCAAGAACAGTGACTGGCCTGTTCAGTTCCATTATCAAAATGGCTCAAAATCGCTTAAACATATTGTTTCATTACCTACTCCTAAGACGATCCAAATGAGATTTTTAAGATATCAACCGAATGTTTGATTAGCGTTCATTAATTTTATTATGACTTCATTTCCACTGCTCCTGAAAATGACTCTAGACTCTCTTTTTCAACCTACTTAGACTGTCGCAGAACACCCATTTTACTACTACTATTTGCTGCTCAAACAGGGGTATAGGCAAGAAAGCGACACATGCATGAATTAGAAATAGTTTTATGTGAACATAAATTAATTCGCTTAACTCCATTTTGTTTGAAAATATAAAAAAAAAAACTTCCTTTAAAACTCACCATTGTGATTTCACTGACATCACTGATGCTATTTATATAAACTGCGACATCCACTACCGTTGGTTGACCTTCAAAATATAAGAAATCACTGTTATTTGACCTTCATCATGCAAGCAATTACTGATTCGACCTCTTATATATAAGCAATTACTGCGTTTGACCTCCAACATATAAGCAATTACTGTTGATTGACCTTCCACATATAAGCAATTACTGTTGATTGACCTTTAACATATAAGCAATAACTGTTGATTGACATCCAACAAACAGCAATTACTGTTGTTTGACCTACAACGAAGCAAGAAGATCCTTGCCTGGCGTTTTTGTAGATGTAGTGATCATGTTCATAACAAAATCCAGCCGAAATCCCCGTTTTCGAATAAAATCGAAAATCCAATCGTAATTTATCGGGAATAAAGTAACAAAACTATTCGCAGCTTAAACAAAATACATTCGAATTACATTTTTCGCAACTTGATTGAACTATATTTGAACTTAGGTATTTGCAACTAAATCGAAACAAATTTGAACTCAACTATTCGCAACTAAATCTAAACAAATTTGAACTAAACTATTAGAAAAAAATGAGCTAAACTATCACAACTTAATCCGAAACTAAATTAGATCCACCATTCGCAACTTGGTAAAAAACCATCACCGCACCTTGATTCTTGCCTGGTCGTTCTCGTTTGTTGTATACTGCGGGATCGAGTAAACGATCAATGAGCTCAGATTCGGTCATTTCGCCCCAGCACATTCTGAAGTATCAATGCAAATAATTAAAGAGGTGGTAAAATAAAATAAAATGAAAAGGGGAGGGGTATATATCTTATTGATGAAATATTTGCAACTAGTACAAATGAGTTAAAAGGGAAGTTTTTATGATAAGAGAAATTCGTTTTATTTCCGTATCATTTCTTTTATTCAAAATAAAATCCAATGGCAAATTAGTTTCCTTTTAGCAGAGTCATCGTTAGTTATTTACACATAAGGGTTGTACTGCATTTCTAAAATTTACTTATACATGTTTTATATTGGAAGAAAAAAAGTGAATTTACTTAAGGTTTCAAATTTTATGCTGAACGCAGTTTATATATTCCCTATCAATTTAGCATTGAACCATTTGAAAATTGTTTATACTGTTTACTTACTTTCTTGTTATATTTCTTGATTGTATACAAATAAAGAGTACTCGATTATATTGAGTTTTTTTTTACGGTATAGTTGGCAATTTATTCACTCTTCCGTGTTTCACATAGAATCTACAACTGATTTTTCATAAAACAACTCAAAATAGAAGGAGCAAGGAGCGATAGCCCTGTAGATCCTATGGGATAGCGATTTAATAAGTAAAGAAAAACAGTGAAAATCGTTAGTGGCAATGAGAATCTTCAATTGGTGGAATTATCAATGAATTTATTTCATAGACTTCTATGTGAAATCAAACTTTTAAAGATCTGATGCATACACGTATCATTAGATTCTATATTTTCCTCGCTTCACGGTTTAGTTTCGGATGTCAAAAATTGTTCGTACAAAATCTGTCCGTGAAAAGACCCTTGATATAAATAAAAAAACACTGTTAAAATAAAGCTCAGTGAGATCCCTATCATTTTTTAAACTTATTTTTTCGGAACAATTAACCAAGATTTTTTTACCAAGATGCTTACCTCTCACTGTGTATCGTCAATAGGAAGAAAAATATCATGCAGCTTCTTTTATCCATTTCAATGGCTTTTACTGTTAACTTCAATGCGTTATCCTCAAATTATTTATTTGTTTCTAATAATTATTCAGTTGAAAAAAAAAACATTTAATCTATTTTACTCTTGGTATATGAATTCAAGAGTTCACCCCTTCATGCCTTATATGACACTAACCAACGGACAGAATGCTAATGGTTTTCACTATCGTTATCCCAAGTTTAACTCAACTCACTTTATTGTGCCATGCAATAAATTAAATAAGTTGAAAGCTAATAATGTTACTAAATATACATACTTTTCCTGACATCTTTATGTTTTTTATTAAATGGAATTCAAATATACATTAAGAACCCACACCTTTTTTATCATCTGTCATTTAAGCAAGTATTCAATAAAACAAACGGTAAAATCTAGAGCATGAGCGGTACACGAGAACGAGAGGGTTCAAATGAGCATTCCCGTAAAATTGTTTATCAAGTCATCAAAATGTTTTCTAATTATTTTGGCAGAAGCTTCGATCCTTTATCGCCTTATCGTGGCTTAAAAAAAAAATTTTAAACTATCATTTTTTTACATTTGTAACCATTTGGGAGCATTTTTACGTTCAAAAGGACTAGTAAAAGGATGATTTATTTTATATCTTTCAAAATGGTCTGAAAAACTCCAGTGTTTCAAATATTATTTTAATTGAAAATGAAATAAGCAAGTTAATTTATGAATATTAATTACACAAACTGTTTTCAGGCACGAGTGAACATAAGTATGAAAAAATATATTGCCATATATAATACAATATAATTAAGCTGATCCATATGAAAATATATTCATTTCGCCATTAATATCGCGGTATGCTCTTCATAAAGGAATGGATTTATTTGCACTGAACAAATACTGAAAGCAATTATGAATATTCATTTGTTTTGTTTATCTACACCACGTTTAGCGCCATTAAAATCATAATCTGATCAAAAGTAGCTGTTCCTTACATTGAACATTTCATAATATAGTTGGATATAGCCTAAGGACACAAGGACACATCGATGTTCATAGTTTTGAGTCAATAAGAAGTCATTTACGTGTTGACATCCTATAAAAACATTTATTTATCTGTGCAAAGAAGGAATTATCTATATATAAGGCATGTTCCCTTGTCCGGATATGTTAACACGTCAATCAGCAAGCAACTTGGGGGTCTGGTCAGATTGCAAGCTTTTTTCAAAAGATTTGTTCAAAACTTTCTCTACCTGTGTTATAATGGATTCATTATTGACAGCTTCAAATGTTACCCGGGCCTAACAATAATATATACCCTGATGTAGGGCATTACACTTTCGAGTGTCCAGGAAATGCTTTTATATTATGTGGAATAACTCATTCGCCTCTGGATAAAATAACAAATACAATGCAAATGACATAATTGATAATAATTCCTTAGAATTGTGTCACTCGGTTAAACGTCACACGTATACTGGAGCATTTTATATAACTCCTGAACACCCTTAACGCGATAAAACCCGAATGTATGTTAGAATCATGTTAAACAGTATAGCGTCTAATGAGTTCTAGAATCGATGCTGTGGTAAGATATGGGTCTTGAAAATGGTCGTGGTAGGGGAGAAGGGTAAAGGCGCGTTCACCCGAAATAAAAGCGCATAATTCTGGGTGAACAGAAGGGACAAACTGCTATGTTTTTATATAAATGTGGCTTCAAGTTTAAAGCGCAAAATGTGTGTTTCGAGCTTTTTTACGGAGCGGGTGAACGCGCCCTAAGGATGATTTGGCAGTCGTTTGGTATGATGTAGCAACGTGGAGTTGGTACGAAGATCAGATAGTTTAAAGCGTTTTTGAATAAATTCAATGAATTATTATTAATAAGTATAATAACAAGCAATGGAGTGCTTTATAGAATGTAATTAAATGGGCGTAGTTCTCTTATTTACAGGAAACATACATCCATATAAACGTCTGGGGTTTTAACGACCAACGTCTTTTAAAAAAGGGACATTAACAATCTGGTGAATGCAACCTTGCGTCTCCCCATCCATCCTCACATCCCCCCTCCCCCCCCCCACCACCATCAAACTTGCGTCAACCTTAAATGGCAAAATATGTCAGGGTTATGCATTGAAATTTCAACTTTGTATAACATTTGCTCCTTATTGAAAGCTTAATTAAACAAGTCACATGTTTCCGTTTTAACATAATGGATATTCGATCATGAAATGACAACTATTCAATCAAGCTTTTGAATTTCAACAGGACTAAAAGGCAATTAAATGATTGAATGTACATTAGCAACAATGCCATTCCCATTTTTAGTACTGGATGCACCCGTTTTAAGCCAATGCTTACAATGTGGCAAATGCCTTGAAAGCTTGAAACCGGCGAAAGGTCATTTTCAAGCTTATTTTTCAATCCCATTTTGATATTTTTGTTTTCGCTTGTTTTATGTATTTCCTGTTACTAAAAAAGGGAAACAGCCCAGCTAGATGACTTGAAAAAAAAAGAGTGAAAATTGAAAAAAAATGTTGAAAGATTACCAGGTTAATAACCGGGTTATTGCATTGAAAGACAACCCACGGTAATTTTTTGAAAAATAAAAGTAAAAGCATCTTTAAACAGCCTCACTTATGCAAATGACAAAAAAAAATAGTTTAAACATTTTTTTTACAAACAGGGTTTAACCTTTTCAGCCTTCTTATAGTCCGTTGAGTTTTCCACTTTATCTAGCAAGTTTCGATAGAAGAAAAAAACTTCAGTTAAAATCTAAATGTTGAATAGATAGAACTTAATTACCTATTACATGTTATTATAACAACAACAAAAAACGTTCAAATTATTATTCTCTTCAATTATTAGGGAAATTAAGAAATAATCAGAAAGGTATTCCTCCAATCTCCAAACCTAAATGGATTTTCTTCAAATTTTATAAGCTACGTGAAAATTGCTTGTGAACACCTTTTGTGGGGAGCAGATTATGAGGAAGACTCTTCCTTATAATCCTTTAATTTTACACTTCCAATATATAGTTGGTGATCAATCACCTGCTCAGGGTACTGTACAATTTGTAAATTTCTTAATGAAATCATATAGGGGGTTGCAAAATTGCATCATGCATATGACATAATTATCAATGGGCTTTTTAATTAAGCTATTAACCAAGTAATTGATCAATTAAGATTAACACGCGATACTTCAATGTTGTGAGAAGCGTCGAAATTAATTTGAATGACTTGATTTATAATTAAATTTATGATGAGTGTGAGGATAGAGCGGATGGCCAGAATAAGAATATGCCAAGATATGAATTCAAGATATTCCAGGTTACATTGTGTAATAACTCATGACCATGCCTCGGGCCAAAATATTTATGTAATACCGACCAGGTAAGCTATAAGTAAGTCGAAATCCAATGTAAAATGTAGTCCAGTTTTGACGTATGCACGCGTCGAGTTATATAATATAATATGATTGATCAAATGCCAAAATCTGGACATTGCAACAAATAAGTACAATTTGAATAATTTGTCTAACTTAAAAATGCTTTACTGTTTAGATGACAAAGTATAAGATACGCATTTTTTTTCATGGAATAATAAATACAATAATAAATACAATAATAAATAAATACAATTATAAATCATTTAACATTAAGGGTGGGAGGCGGTCTGAGCGTGAAGTATATAGACAAAATGAAATATATCGATATCTCTACCTTAATGGGGAAACTACTTCGTGTACTGAAATCACTTTTCTGAATGAACAAAAAAGAGTTAAGGCAATAAAACAACGTATTGCATTTCCATTGTACATATGATTTTATTATTTTTTCAAGTCAAACGAAAATAAGCATAATGATTGCTTATATGAGCAAATATATGCGACAGTGACATAACTTGTCGTTACAATTTAGGTATAAACGAAGCAAAAACAAACACATTTTTGGTGAAAAAAAAACACAACTAGGTTTACAGAAAAAATCTAGGTAAACAATTTCAAATATATTTCGATAAGCGATTTCCATATATCCAACACACAGATGAACCTAATTTATTCCAGAATTATTATTTTATTTCGAGGGCAATATGGAAATTTGTTTTTTGTTTTTCTAGTATAAGAGCAAAAGTAACATTTTTGGCTAGTTCAAGAGATATATTTTACCGAGAAAAACCGGTCATATATTGTGTATCTATGTCTTCAACATTTAAACACAGATGGTGAGATAAATACATAAACAACTTTTAGAGCCTTGTATTAATCCTTTTGTATCGGCGGGTGGCGGGTGGCGGTTAAATCCGGACAGTGCTTATGTTTGACATAAAACGCATTTTTAGTGGCTTATACTTAGGTTTTTTTTTCGAAAACGTGTATATATATTGATTCAAAGCCTGTTACGATATAATAATGGAAAATATCGCGTTATTTAGGAAATCTCGCTCGAACGAGATATCGAGATGGAAATTTCATTCGAAGTTTCGATTAAGTCTCGTTGAATTACGGGACTACGGTCTGTTCTGCGTGATTGGCTTTGAAAATACTTGAACAACCATGGTAAATCAAAAAGTATATAAATATCATAAATTTAACGATATATCAATAGCTCTCTTTGCTACGAGATTTCGATTTGAGTCATATGTCCGGATTTACCCGAAAAGTGTCCGGAT
>LQRL01037504.1:9406-21390 GCA_001703475.1 Hydroides elegans
GGGAAAGCGTTATCAAATGTTTGATTTATTTAGCCTTTTATAATATTCTATTTTAAAATTAGTTGGTGTTAATGAGTCAACGTGGCAAGAGGATATAATGTCGAAAAAATATTGTATTATATGTTTAACTGTTGTTAGAATAACAGCTTTAATCCAAGGTGTATGTTTCTAAAGTCACACTAAAACGTTGCCGAAATACTCACATCGTTGACACTTTTCTTCACAAAAGTACATGTCCTCGTCTTCCCCATCAGCACAGTCCTGAAAACAAAATTTGGCGTGCAGAATATTTGTTTTGAAAACACTATGTGACTATTTTTTTCCAAGAAAGTGATGCTTATTTAAGAAGAAGCTAGCTAGCTCCACAGTAAGATCTAAATAAAGTAAGATAAAAAAATAAGAAAATAAAAAAACCTAAGTCGTATTGTTAAAAAAAACTGAAATCAAAACGAAATATGACGGATCACTGTCAGATGTTTACATACCCATTCGACATAATTGTCTTAACCAATGTTTCTACACCGAAAATTATGATTCACAACCTTCTTGAATCGAAAACCTAAAACAAATAAATCTATATAACTCACTGGGATTCCATCACAGAGCGTGTGCACATTCTTGCAAGTGCACACGTCAGTCGGCGTTGAGTCGCATTGGTAGTGGTACTCAGGGTCACATGACGAATCTGGCACAAGGATGAAATGTTGCAATGATAGCATGTTTAGTATCAACCATGTATCAATATGAGCTTATTGAAAATCGTGATCACATGTAAACCATCCCAATATTGGTTAGACATACCTGCAATGCTTAGGCTCAAGCATCCACAAAGGACTGTAATCCACAAAACCAACATTGCTGTAATATAAAAAACACATCAACAGTCCATAAGTCCAGTAGTCAATACAATATGACTTTTAATTCCATTTGTTCAAAGTTTACCAACAATATAAGAGTAATAGAAACGCGATTTAGTATAAAAAAAAAACAAAGCAACAGTTATAAAAAAACTGTTTATACTGAATTATCAAATTTACTCCATTGATTTTATTTTTTTTATTTCTAAACGATTAAGTTTAATTCATAGACTAAGTTAATTCCTCAATAGTTGAAAACAGCCTTTCACATGATTATCTGCAACAAATAAATTCATACTACCTTTTCCCCGTAATGGTGGCTCTTCAAATTATGTAGCTATGACTTTCAAATCCAGTCATTTACTTATATACTACGTCAACGCGCTATAACCCTATCAGCAAATGACGTTGTTTCAAAGTACCAAAATTAAAAGCAAATTTTTGAAATGGAATTTTGCTAAGCATATTAAGTCAAGATAAACGCAAGTTCATTTGACTAATTTCTAAAGTAAGTGTTTGGTTCGTAGAACGAAATCCCACAATAACGTCCCGTGTTTGATAATAAGCGTGCTCATAACGCGTTTTGCCAATTGGGATTATTTTATATAAGTCCTAATCTTTTAT
This sequence comes from Hydroides elegans, assembly GCA_001703475.1. Classification (NCBI taxonomy): domain Eukaryota; kingdom Metazoa; phylum Annelida; class Polychaeta; order Sabellida; family Serpulidae; genus Hydroides; species Hydroides elegans. The sequence continues at coordinate 10,888 of LQRL01037504.1, forward strand.
TCATAAAACGTTAACGTTTTGGGAAAAGGACCAATAACGCTATTCTTGCTCATTGTCAAAACGTAGTTTATGAATCAACCTGAAAGTGCATATTTTTGAGACGTTACGTTACATTGTCCGTTACGAAAATATCAAAAAGGTTAGTGGAGAAGTCCAAGATTGAGTTTAGTATTTGACTTAGACTCTTGCAATGTCGGACCAGGCCATTTATCGGAAATCACTCATTCGTGTTACATGACATAATACATAAAATCTGGTTAATTACATTTTTGTTCGTTGTGTATCATAATTAGTTGAATGATAGTGGAAAGCTCATTTATAAGTGAGTCTCCTTATATTATAATAATATCATCGTCATTATAATTCCATTATTATCATGCCGAATTTTACCTATAATTAAATTGCATTTTGAAACGCTTACAAAAGACTCGACTCCTGGCAAGAGGCTTTGTTGCCACTAATGGGTTGACGTCAAACCGTATATTTTCAACGAATTTGTATCACTGATTTGAATTGAACGATGAATTTTCATGAATAGGTCTGGGTAATTATATATTTTAGAAGCTACACGACTCGCGCTAGTGTAGCTTGCAGCCTTGTATATTCGGGATCCATTATAAGGTGAATGTTGTTTCAAATCATCCACTTATCATTATTAGATTAGCAGGGATAAGGGCGGTACAGCACTAAAAGCTGACTTTGCTGACAATGAGACTGTGTCGCAATCTCTTGTACTCGATTGAATGTTAATGGAGAACTGATTATTGTTTTTAAAGACGTCAATTAGAATGAATGTTAATGGGAAACTTAATATTGTTGTTAAATAAGTCAATTAGGATTATCCCACCCCTCCTCATTTATAGCTTTATAAACGCGCATTTGCATAAATTTGACCGTAATTACATATAGGGCATGAACTTTAATATATTTGGAGGCCATTTTATGCACTTGAAATTCAATATGATTTTACTTTTTTTTTTATATATTTTCTTATTTCATATAAATGGTGTTAATTGTTTAATATGTATATATGGCCCCACGATTGCATGTAGATATGCGAGGTTCTATAGTAATATATTATTTTTGTAATGACACACACGTTCGTAAGCCCGGTTCCGAACATGACCATGAGCAATTATGTATGTTTATGGGTATGTGCAGTTCTTAACAGAAATGAACAAATAACAATCTCAAATTTATCAGATATTATTAGAAAATCCCATTTGACACCTGAAGGTGCTGTCGTCAAGTAACAAACGCATATTCAAATTAAAAAAAAAAACTGCTCAAAATCAACTATCTAAAAAAAACATTAAAAATAAGCTCGATATTACTAAATATTATAAAACATATGCCAGAAAAACAGCATGATTTAAAAAGTTTTACTTGGCTTTTAGTTATATAATAAACCTAGATTTTTGTTCACCTTTTATACACGCTGGTGCAATAATTAATAAAGCTATTTCGCTTATTAAAGCGATATTGTATAATATATTTCTTTCATTCGAAATAATTTGAAATATTATCAAATATAAAAATGTATATTTAAATTTAAATTTATAATAATGTACAATTTATTATAAAATGAAATTATATATTCAATATATACAGAGAAAAAAGCATCGATATATTATAAAGTATCTTTTATATTGGTTACACATCACAGATTGTTTAATCACAGAATTGAAATGTCTTATACTCAGCATGAAAGCATGTTCTACTCTTTAAGTAATTCAAAGAACATATAGTTCTGATGTATGTTCATGTATGTATTCCAGCATAACGTTATAACGACATCATAAAAAGGATTAAAATATATAGAATGTAAACCATTTTTATAACAATATTTTGCCGCGATTTCGCCGCCAAATAACGTTTTCTTGTGTTAATCAACATAAGTGTGCCAAAATAATCAAAGCATGTATAAATGTTTTACAACATCACGTGACATTACATGTCGATAGAGTCCGTATCTAAGGAACCTAATGTCGGTTGCTATGGATCATGTTGTCGGTTGCTAAGGGTCATGTTGTTGGCACTGCTCGTAGCAGATCTCCGAACAAGCGTCGGCAATCCACTGAAGGCTGCACCAGGCCGAGTAGCGGTGGCAGTTGCGGGCTTGCAGGAGGCACAGGCCTGTAAATAAACAATTTAGATAACGCATATATATGAATGTATATGTATTTCAAGCACTAGACGCTCACTAGAGCACCTATAAAAACAGTATTTCCGCTGAAATGAGATATATGTTACATGCTCAACTTGTAAGATGCATCGACTAACCAATGTGAACAGACAATTTAGAAGTGGATATGTTTCAAAAACAGGAAACAGGTAATATGAGTTCCCATTTACGTTTTTATTTCGACAAATGGCATACGGTATTTTGACAAGAAACTTATTTTTAAAATTTGAGTTACGTTTGTTCGAAAAGATAGCATCCAAGAATAAACAAAATATCGATTGCTTCGTAGTGTGCTTGTCATTCACATTTTTGTCTGTGCAAATATATTCCCGATATGTGGTTTAATTAAAATCAGCTAATCACCATAAACTTCATAAAAAAACGATGTCTCAAAGCCAATGCGATTTAGTAAATTAGCGATAACAAACATGCTAAAATCATAACCCACCATCATTGGGTTCCAGCTCCCTCGGCCCCATAGGAATAACCGCGTCGCCACGCAGCGGTTTCACGTTGTCAACGTACTGTCCCTGGATGTTCCCGGCGCCTCCATAGTGACAGGCGACAAAAGTGAAGTCGGCATCACCAGACGGCATGGCGATGGTTACCTTGGAGACGCCGCAGCCGACCGAGGTGGAACTCGCCCATACCAACTGTTACATATGGAATGATTTTGTAGATAAAATGATTTTGATTAAGTTTTGCATTTTGAATGCGTTTTGAAACTGGTTTTTGGCAAACTCTAATATATTTTTGAGTAATTTTCTTACATTTCTTTTGGTTTTGATGTACACTCTTATGTGATCGCAAGGTTCAGAACAATCCGATGATTGATTTGGACATTGTATCACGGAAAGCGGTGTTTTTATTTATACTAAGCAGCATGTATAAATTCTTACGTGTGTATAAAATTATTTACATCCACAATATAATGTAGAACACATTAATTATTCAAATGGAAATATACATGTTGCGATCACCTGTGTGAAGTGCCCGTATGCCTCTAATCCTCCGTTGCCTTGACCGGCTTCGAAATCATACTGCGTCAAAACCATTTCATTGTACCTGCAAAAAGTATTTAGAAATTATTACAAAACGGCAAATAAGTGTTTCATGAAACCAATTAATCGGTTGAATCTTTTTATCATAAATATAATCATATATATTGTCTAGGGAGTTGTATAAGGATATTTATTGGATTCTTAGTTCTTATTCTTAGTATTATATATTAGCATCAATGACTTATTAAAGGCCTAGCTGGCTTCTACTACTCCCAGTATAATTATTACGAACAACAAAGCATAATAAATTTTCCATTTATCAATATCTTTCTGTAACCACACCAAATTAAAAGTGACCTAAGCAATCAAGTATTATTAAAGTCAACTCACCAACCAAACACAGCGTCGGCAAGATCAAAGGTAACCGCGATCCCAGTGGCGTTGCCATAGTACAGATTTTCACCCAAGTCGCCGCGACCAGTAGAATGTTCGAACAGATTGTTGTTGGCTATGTCTATGGCATACGCTTCGGCGCTCGCAGCAAGCTGGTCGTCATATATAAGATGCGGTGTGTCTTGGTGGTTCAGCCTCACAAGGTTGTGGGCGTACATTGCCGCTTCACATACTGATACTCCGTTCTCATAATGGCCGACTGAAACAAGTTGATATAGGATAAATCAATATAATTGCATAAAATGAACAAGACCTTAAATTACATAGGGTATTAATGTCACAAGATGACTCTCTCATATGAATGCAAATTTGTAAATTATATACATATGTTATTGATATACACATTTCTATATTATACTCGAGTTACTAAAATGTTTTTACATAATTGAGCACTTAGGGCCTGGCCACATTGGAAGCTTTTACTTGTTTTTTTTTTCCTAACAAAGCTATATTCCAATGTATTCCTTATGGGAAACCAAAAACAACGAGCTGTTAGGTAGCTTTAACTCGTTTTTTAGTTTCCCATAAGGAATACATTGGAAGCCAGCTTTGTTAGCAAATAATGTGGTCATGCCCTTACCTTCCCTGATAGGCACAGCCATTCCCTCATACGTCGCCTCAAGTGGTTGACTCATGCTACAATCGACAAACACCTCCCTGTTCTGTTCAGGTGTCGTGGTGGGAGGAAGTGTAGGTGCGACTGTGGGAGGATCGGTGGGAGGGTCAGTCGGTGCGTTGATGCAATCGGGGTAACAGAGTTCTGAACACGCGTTAGCAATCCAATCAATGCCACACCAGCCCGAATATCGTTGGCAATTTGCAGCCTGCTGTAAGCAATAGCCTGTCAATCCTGTTAAGAGAAAGAAATTTAGGTTTTAAATGTATTTTGATTGCACGTTCAAAATTATTAAGTCTAGAATTGACGTACAAAATCATAAAATCTAGAATTGAAAATGATTTTATTTTTGGACGAAAGATCATTAAATACTTCTGAAACAGAAAGGCAAATGCAGATTGACACTTAACGATTTCTGCCTCGAGCCTAATGACTCACCGAATAACATACTTACCAATTTCAGGTTCGAGCTCCCTCGGGCCTGTTGGAATAATCGCATCTTCGCTCAACGGTTTCACATTGTCGACATACTGCCCTTGGATGTTTCCCTCGCCTTGATAGTGACACACAACAAATGTGTAATCGGCCTCATCTGTTGTTGAAGCGATGGTGACTTTGGACACTCCGCAACCCACTGATACTGTGCTTGCCCATACAGCCTGTAAAGATTCGGTACATAAAACTTAAATTAAAAAAGAATATGTCCATACTTTTGTTCAATATTTTGATTCGTTCAAAGTCTAATTACGTTATATCATATCAAAAACTATACCTTTATTCTTAATGAGGTGTAAAAATTTACATGGCACTCATAGATCTATGTAGACTAAAGCAACTAAATCTTGTATTGCTTGAATCAGATAGCGAGTTGAACAATTCACTAAATTTTTGTAGAGTTCAGAACTTCAATAACATGTTGAAGCAGAGAAAATATATTAATGAAAATGAAATAAAGTGGAAAGAAAAATGACGAAATAATGACGAATCTTAATATCATTATTCCAGTTAAAGTTTATTTGGATAAGATTTATTTGGTGGCCCGAACATGTATTAAATGAAGAAGGTTTAAAAAATTTGGGGGCCCTACGGGCCTCCGACCTTAAAAACCGGGCGCTATTTAGAAATTTCGGGAGCCAATGGCCCCTGGGCCCCCGCGAGTTTCGAACCCTGAACTTATAAAGCCGCAAAATCATACTAATGTTGTTGTTTTTACAATTTAAGTGCACAGTTTATTGACGACTGTAAAAAATAAATGTTCCGTTTTATGATAATAATAACTCAACTTTATGAGCGTTACCGAGTTGCAGCTACACTCCAAATAACATGAATTTACTCCCTCTCTAAATATGCCATATGTTGGAAATGGGAGCAGATTTTGGATGAAAACGACTAGGTCCACCATATAAAGTAAAAGGTGGACATAGCCGTTTTAAGCCGAAATATTTTATTTGTTGAGATAAATTTTCTCACAAGAAACAAATACTTAACCATCGGGAACACGTAATTGAACGGGTTGGGAACACGTAATTGATTAGGGAACACACAATTGACCGGGAACACACAATTGACCGGTTTGGGAACAAACAATTGACCGGGAACACATAATTGACCAGGTTGGGAACGTGTAATTGACCGAAATAGGCGGGAACACGTAATTGACCCGGAACACATAATTGGCCGCAACACATGTATGTATAGTATGACAATATGTAGCCAGAGTATTGCGAATTGTTAAATCTTACTATGGTGAAATAATATATAAATTTATTTAATTGCCAGTATAACATTGATAACAATCGTTAGTCCAAACTGATATGGCATAATGATATGTTTAATGCCATTGCCACTTTTACAGCATATTACCTGAGCGAAGTGCCTGAATTGACCATTTCCCTCGCCGGTCTCAAAATCATACTGTGTCAGTATCATTTCATTGTACCTGCAAATGTAGCGTAAGCAGAAATCAATTTACAAAATTTCGGCACGTTGAAAAATGACACCTGCGTATATAATAAAACATATTTGATGAAATTCACAATCTATTCGATACAAATTATGCGAATTTGTCTTGGCGTTCCTTGACTAATAAACCTTGACACATCTATGTTGAAAAACAAAAGAGCTCTTTTCGCGTATGAAAACCATATGCTAGTATAAGATTTTCATGCTCTACAATTACTACTGAAAGTTGTCACATTATCGTGTTCACTTACCAGCCAAACACAGCATCGGCAAGATCAAACGTCACACGGATCCCAGATGCATTTCCATAGTACAGGTTTTCACCAACATCAATACGACCAGTTGAATGTACAAAGTTGCTGCTGTTTGCAATTTCGATGGCATAAGCCTCTGCACTGGCGGCAAGTTGATCGTCATAAATGAGAGGCGGTGTGTCCTGATGATTCAATCTAACGAAGTTATGAGCATACAAAGCGGCCTCACAGACTGATACTCCGCCGTCGTAGTGTCCCACTGAAACAATGAAGGTAGTTTAGCATGATTCAACATATTTTGCGCATCAAATACAACACAATTTATACTAGTATACTTTAATAAAAGGGCAACTGATAGTATTGCGTTACTATATAAGGTTGATTTTTTTACATGTGAAAGTTTTTAAGATTCAAACGATTTCTCACCTTCTCTGATGGGCACTGCCTGTCCGTTATACGTAGCCGCAAGAGGTTCACTCATGCTACAATCAACAAAAATCTCTCTGTTTGGTGCTACCGACGACGTTGGTGCACGAGTAGTTGGGGTACTTGTAGGAGCAGCCGTGGGAGGATCGGATGGAGGGTCAGTGGGTTGATTAACGCAGTCCGTATAGCAGAGTTCCGAGCAAGCATCGGCAATCCAGTCGATACTACACCATCCCGAGTAACGACGGCAGTTTGGAGCTTGTTGAAGACAGAAGCCCGTCAACCCTTTCATGGTAAAAGAATGGTAATCGCTATATGTATAAACGTTGTTCTTAGTTTAGCATATTCAATTGGAATTGGAAGAATCTTATTATATCTTGAATATTCAGGACAACTTTAAAGATAGATTTTATAACATAGATTTAACGTCTATGGCTCCTATTTAGCTATATTATATATACATGTTACACACATAAAAAACATTTGCGGGTACCTACCTATTTCCAGCTCGAGCTCTCTTGGACCTGTCGGGATAACAGCGTCGTCATGTAGTTGCTTCACATTGTCTACATATTCCCCTTGGATGTTTCCCTCGCCTTGATAGTGACACACTATGAATGTGTAGTCAGCTTCATCTGTTGTTGAAGCGATGGTCACTTTTGACACTCCGCAACCCACTGATATTGTGCTTGCCCATGCAACCTGTATTGGTATATTGTTTATAAAATTCCATATTCCATATTCCATAACTCATTGCGACACATTTCCATACATGTATGTATAGTATGGCACTAGGTAGCCAGATTATTGCGAATGATTAAATCTTACTTTAATGAGATGATATATAAATTCATTAAATTGCCAGTATAACATTAATAACAATCGTAAATCCAAATTGATATGGTATAATGATATGAATAATGCTATTGCAATGCTATTCTAACTGCACCTTACCTGCGCAAAGTGCCTGAATTGACCATTTCCTTCGCCTGAGTCAAAATTATACTGTGTCAGTATCATTTCATTGTACCTGCAAATGAAGCATTATCAATCAAACAACATTAACCGGATTTCGGCAAGCACAAAAATGACACCTGCATATAGACAAACATGATGATATTCACAACCTAATTAATATAAATTTCATGTATTTGTCTTGACGTTCCTAAACTTTGTGTACTCATAAACTTTGACAAGGTTATGTTTAACAAGAGTACATTATGTTCATAGGCTACAGAGAATACTGCAAATGATCCCAATTCACGTCTAAACTTACCAGCCAAATACAGCGTCGGCAAGATCAAATGTGACGCGGATGCCTGAGGCATTTCCATAGTACAGGTTTTCACCGACATCAATACGACCCGTAGAGTGTACAAAGTTGTTGCTGTTTGCAATTTCAATGGCATATGCTTCAGCACTTGCAGCCAGTTCGTCGTCATACACAAGGGGCGGAGTGTCTTGGTGGTTCAGCCTCACAAGATTATGGGCGTACATTGCAGCTTCACAGATAGATACTCCGCCGTCATAATGACCAACTAAGATACGATTTATAATAAGTCAGGTCATAAAGAATAGAGTGAGGGTCAAACTGTTTTACAGTAGAATGTATATCAATCAGACTATCATCAATATATGTTTTCCCATAATGGTTATCATTTTAATCGTGTATCTTGCAAGCTCATGTTTATAGAAGGGCACCCCATCCAAAAACATTGTTAAATCACCTTATAAACAACATTACTAAGACGAAAAATGGCAAAATACTCCCTTTTAAACATAAACATTTTTCAACAAGGTGTTCATTTGTTTCCAAGCCAGCTGAGTTGTTCCTCCTTTTCTAGCAAGCTCGGAGCAGAAAAGGAACACGTTTTGCAACATTTGAATTGTTGAATATAACCAAATCATCTATCATTGAAACAAATTACAGCCTAAAAGACAATTTCATTCAAGTATAATCAATTCGCAATTTATCATTCTCATAAATTATTACAAAATTAAGAAAATCAAAAAAGGTGTCCCTCAAAATGCCAAAATCTCAACTGAGATTTGCTTGGGAACATCTTTTGTGAGGAACAGCTCGTGGGGTACTCTTCTTTATAACCCATAAGATAAAAATGAATAAATCAAACATTATCATCGGGCAATATAAGATACAAACATTCATTGAAAATTCCCACCAGTTCATTATTTGAAGTCATTAATATGGCGCTAAAAAAATCAAAACAATGCTAAGCCAGTTAAACACCATTCAACAAAATGCCATCACTTGCCTTCCCTTATAGGAACAGCTTCTCCGTCATAAACGACATCGAGTGGTTCGCTCATGCTGCAATCTACAAACACCTCTCTGTTTGGAGCTTCGCTTGCAGGTGTAGTTGGGGAGGTGGGTGATTCCGTGGTGGTAGGGGTAGGGGCATCGGTCGGTGGGTCCGTAGGCGTTAGAGTATGGGAGGATGTAGTTGCTTCAACTAGATGATTGTCAAAATATATATATCAAAATTCTTGACTTTGGTTCTGTTTTTTGTTCATCGATTTTCAAACTACAGTTGTTAATGCTGTCAAATGTTGAGGTGATTCTATAGACCAAATTTTAGAATCTGAATAGTTGACAGGCATTCATTAATGTGTTGTAAGTTCTGCTAATTTGTACTCTGGAATGACACAATAAATATGTAAATATATCACTTTGCAACATTGTCAAATATCTTTATTCCAAAGTAGTATTTCCAAAATCAATCTCTCTAAATAGCACCAAACCTGCACATAATACCATCATTACTACCTGTCATACACATGCTGTCTTCTGAAGCGGGTTTCCATCCGTTTACACAAGGAGAAGGGGCACTGATGTTACGAACAGAAGCACAGAGGGCGCTGATCAAAACACACTGCTCCTGATTGGTGTCAGAACCATTGCAGCGAGTGTAGCCTCTTCCTGTGCCCTCTGCAAATTGCATAGTGTTTAGATATTAAAAAGGGTCTTAAATTGTCAAATTACGCAATGATACCATATGCATTATTCATAAAATGCTTCATTTTACTGTGAAATAAGGGGTAATATTAATTATAATCCGATTTTTATATAGCGATTTCCCATATTAGATCTGCTCTAACCGCTTAACAATACACACTATTACCGATTATATCATTTCTAAATTTTGACTATAAACTACATAAGTATAGTAAAATACAATGGCCACAAAAAACCGTAGAACTATCTATGTAAATTATTTTGATTTCTTATAAAATAACGACCACTTACCAATGCTGCTAGGGCATGGCACGTTAAGACATTTGCTAGGATTGTCCGAGCGTCGCTTGCACGCTTTTTCGCCCGTGCACATGTCGGTCCTGTGCAGACATCGCATGAACGGCGTGCACCAGTAGCCGTCTAACGAAATAGGCAAACCCGTATATGTATATAGCATTCAACTTATTACATGGATTTAGGTTTAACTTGTGGTCTAATTAGATATTAGAAGATGGGACGTACTATTCATTAGCAGTCTTCTGGGGGTTTTTCATTCTTCCATACTATTTTGCATATTCTTGTTAGCCATTCTTCTAGCTTTTTTCCACCCGATTTTAGCATTTCACCAGTGA
>LQRL01037510.1:2714-25121 GCA_001703475.1 Hydroides elegans
ATGGTTAAAAATTCATATTGATTTACTTGTCTCTATATATTTATAACACAAATAATTAGTTTTTCTTGGCCTTATTTAAATAAGGTTAGCACTTTGTCTTAAATTATGCCTATATGGATAGCGCACACAGAGTCCGTTCACTGGAATCGAGAGTGTTTATGTATTGAATACTTCAGTATTGGGTACAACAAGGCGATATCCAATGCATGCACAGCCCTTTACCGTGTATGTGCATTGGTGTCTAGGCGTAGGGGTGCTACTTAAGGCCAGGCCAATTAGTACACATTCACTTAAATATATACACTTTCTATGATAGTTTGCGTTCTAAACTCTTTTTCAAATATCCTTTTTAGACTGCTTTATTTATTATATATAATCCATGAATGTTCGTTGTGTATTTACAAATGTGCTTTTAGTATTATATTTACTGTAAGAGTCTAGGTTCTTGAGAAAATTTTGAATTTGTTACATTTTTAAAACGGCGTGCAGCATGAACAAGAACCAGTAAAAAAAATCAACGGGCAATTGTTTTACTATAATCGATTCATAAATGTAATGCTTTGCTTTATTAAAAACTTAAAATTTTCTTTTTATCCTTTCCCAGGCGAGTGCAACTGCGTGGCCCTGGGCTCGATCCAGCGCACGTGCGACCCCGTCACGCGCCAGTGCACGTGCAAGGCGGGCGTGGGCGGACTGAGGTGCGATCGCTGCGAACCAGGGTATTGGGGTATGCCGCTGATTCGCGAGGGCAGGTCCGGATGCACACGTGAGTTATAATTATACGCGTGTTTCAAGGTAGATTTTCGGCCACCGATTTGGTACTTTAATGCATCGACTATGAAACATGACTTTTAGAATAAAGTCAATAGTTATTTTGAAAAGGCGGTAAAGTTCAACTGTGTATGTCGAGTAGCCTAATATACTAATGGTTTCAAGGTTTATGTGTAAGAGGACAATTTAACATTGCATGTATATAATATCCAGTTAATATTTCCGATCGAAACGATATCGAGCTATCATGTATCTATAGTATATACATTATCTCCGAATATTATCAGCTTGTGGTTGCAACATCTACGGTGCGGATCGGGACGACTGTGAACAGATGACGGGACGCTGCCAGTGCAAGCGACCGGGCATGGGACTCAAGTGCGATAAATGCCCGGATGGCAGGGACGTCAGCGCCAATGGCTGTGATGGTTAGTCCTGGGGAAAACGGGTTTGGAGTTTATTCAGGGAATGAGAAAAGCTAGTGAATGGATAATACACATTTTAACTATTTAAAACAAGAATTGCATGATCCTGATAAATGGCGTATACAGTATATCATGGCGTTAACTTCGCCTTCTTCTCAAAAGGTGCGACGGGCGTGCGCACTTGCGACGAACTGAGCTGCACCTTCGGCGCCGAGTGTCGCCTCGAAAACGGAGAGGCCAACTGCGTGTGCCCGAACGACTGCGGCCCGGAGATGGATCAGGTGTGCGGCACCGACCGAACCACGTATGGCTCCGAGTGCCAGCTCAAGCTGTGGGCGTGTCGCCAGCAAAAGTACATCGATGTGCTGCACGAGGGACCATGTGAGTTGGAGATTTGAATTGAGTGTCTTTGAGCATTAATATTTTTTTTTAAGATGGTCAACATCATATAACCAAATGGGTACAATATGCGATCAATTACAGATCGTTTTGATGAGTTTAAAAGAATATTTAAAAAAATCAAATAAATATATCTTCGATCCCCCTTTACCCTTATTCGCCCTTTTTATCCTCAAAGGCGGTGATTCCTCGTCGAACCGCCCCAAGAAGACCACCCGGCACATCGACTCCCCTGCGCCCACGGGCCGCCCGCCGCTCTACGGCATCATCGGCGACTACTGTGAGGAGTCACGTGACTGTTTCCCTGACAACAGCGCATGCGTGAATAGCGAGTGCCAGTGTATGGAGATGTACACACAGAGCAAAGACAGCACAAGATGCGAAGGTAAGCGGGTTGAGAGGATATGGTTGGATACATGAAGGGATTAGGGAGAAGCGGTTCGATAAGATAGATTTCTGTATGATTAAAGGGTGGTAAAATCAGTGATAATATGTTATTTGTTGATTAAACAGATAAATTGATGATTTTGACAATACAGTGATATTACAAATATATTCTTGGGAGGAGATTCCCTATAACAATTCCGGAAACATTCTCGAGAGGAGCCACGTGACTATATTCTTAACATACATTCTCAACTTAAATTGCATATATTCAATAGCTTGTACTTGCCCAAATTATAACAGGAGTCTACTTTATTGGAGAAACGCAAAGTAGATTTGGACTTTAGTTATTCAATTAAAAATGTCACAATCGTTATCTAAATCTTATCTAGCGAATGCTTGAAATCCAAACTTACTTTGTGCAAAACGCTTCTTTGTATTGTCATTTCACTAACATAATACGAACGTTGAATACGAAACGCTACATGAATTTAGTTTGTACATATTCAAATTGCGTATTATATTTGCGAAAATGGCAATAGCAGCAGCATCTTAAAGTACATGTACTTGAACTAAAAATAAATGTTTTGTCAAAATCAGTATTGATGCATTCTCGTGGAGTGTAGTGCTCGTATCTTGTGGAAGATAGATATAGTAAAACTGTTGTCATATGAATATATTGTAATTGTAGTGGTATACGTAATTGATGTGTCTACCCTTCAAACAGATTAAATTAGATGTGTAAATGTGAATAAAGATGCATAAGATAAGTGATGCATAAAGATAGATTAAATTTTCTCAACTTCAATATTTTAACGTAATATGAATTTATAATTGAATCTTTAAGTATAATCCATTGATATATACATGTATTTCAAATAATCAAAGCTTGCTTGGTATTTTTTGACAAATGAAACTGAGCATACATGTATTTCTTATGAATTTTAAAAATATTTTAGCAATGTATTTCAAGTATAATATTGTTCCAGTAATTTATATATGTTTTCATTAAGCATTAACAATATTTTTCACAAATACCGGTATGCATATTGTGTGTAAAACTTATTATGCTCATATTTCATTCACGTAAACGAGTGCTTAATGCCATGTTAGAATTAGTTTTTAATCGCGTTTTTCCAACAAAGATACAAAGTAACCACTAACTCTTGACATTTTTCTCAATCCATAGTCATTGTTTAATAATAACTTTAAATTCTCTTAACTTTCAGTAAGAATTCCCAAAAGCTTTTAATATCGATTTTGAGATTTATTAAGATAAACATTTATTTGTATTCAAACCACTAGAAGATGCTTTTTCGACTGGACCACACTATATTTTCAATTTTCAAAATAATAGTCCGGGTATAAACAAATGTTTTACTGTAACGAAATGAGAATAAACAGATTTACAGTAACATATGGAATATCGAATTTCGAAGTTATTAATTGGCAATGATAGGAGGTTAAAGCCCAAATTCTGTTTTCTCAAACCGATAAGAACTTAGATAGAAAATAATGATAATCTGTTTATTTTTATTATTTAATCGATTTTATGATTGCAATTGTTACATCCTCTTTATATATATATATGTGTATGGTTACATATTGATGAATCGTTCCCCATTTTCATGCTTGCATCTTACAATTTGTTACTGTCAAACAAAGTTATATATAGAAAATTAGATAAACAGATTAGATTACATATATCATCTGGTTGAATTTCTAAGCTTTGATTGTATTACGAACACTCACTATAAAGTGAAACAGAATTCGACATAGAAGTCTAGAACCTTCATTTATCAATAATTCTAGGATCCCCAAGTAAAATAAGCAATAATATATCCATAGTAGAACAAATCTTATCGTGTGTCTTAACCGATTGTGTGGCTCGACTAAAAAAAAACTCGCCCTTTATGGCTTATATTTTTCAGCTAACTTGTGTATTGATAACCAATGTGAAAACGGGGGTCAATGCATTCCCGACCTAGTCCTGGGCTTTAAATGTCTTTGTCCCCTGGGCCTCGGGGGCCGCTTATGCTCCCAGGGTGAGTAAAGGGTGTACATTGGGTGTGTAAATAGGAAGCCAGTCTAATCTACTTAGAAATTAGAATCTAGGGTTATCGCGGCTTTATAGAATGAGAATATTGAAATGTGGATATTAAATGAAAAGTAATTTCTTAAATCGAAACGAAAAGAGACTCGAAGCATTTGTTGGAACAAAATGAAAGCTACCTCTACGAGCAAAATGCGTCTCAGTTGCTTTCAACGTCTCGTTATTTGAGTGTCCGACTATCTAACGTAAGCGACCAGGATCATTTTATATGCACATTTTGAAAAAAATCATTTAACTCAAAATAGAAATTTAAAAAGATTTAATATTAGCTTATTTACAATTTAAGTTAGATAAGCCAACTATACATTTGTTTCGCTTCAAATAATATCTAGATATTTATTATCATATTGTATATAATTCAGGGTTTTGATATTTATCAAATAGATTTATGTATCAATTATTCTATATGTGCATCTACTTATACTAAAACCAAACTTAAATGCTTAACATTTATGTAACATACTTTCAAAACACAGACTTATATTTAACAATTTTAACTGAATGAAACTAATAGACTCTGCATATTTTTCATGACATTAATTTTCAGTTTGCTTGTCATTCATATTTTATGTTTCTAATTCAAATAGTCTAACATTTATTTCCAGGCATGCTTTATTGCTACATAATATAACGAATTTTATTTCATGTCTATCTGAAACTATACGTTTATATGCATATGATTCTCTGTACAGGGACGAGTTAAAATGAACACCCTCTTTCCGTAACTTTGCGATTGGTTTCATTGTTTACCTTATAAACATTAACATTTTCAATGTAACTCCATACCACAATATCAGGGGGTGTCCATTTTAAAACTCTCTCCCTCGTACTGGCACGATTCGTGTATTTTTTGTTACATTTTCGGTGGGTGCTTGGTTTCATTTCAGAGGTGCCCCCACTAACTACGACCCCGTCCTCCGATATTAAAATAACGACGGGTAAGTCAATGTTAAGCTCACAACATTAGGTAGTTTAAGTGAAAATTTATCCAGATCTTCCGTAGATTGCAGAGGTTATAGTCTAATAGTTGCGGGAAGTTACCAGACAACATCTCGGTATTGGATCCCTCATCTCGCTTCATGAACACTTTTACCATTTAAATGCCTTAGATTTAGAAGAGGCCGTCCTCGCAACTCTATCATCTTCCCGTCAAGAATCAACAATCTCACATAATATACGCACTTACACACAAAGAAATCACAATATTGATTATTCGAATTCCTCACCTAAACGAATGACGATGATTTCATGTTAGGATCTACATGTACGTAATTTCGCACCGTTGACTTCAGAATCATTCTTCCTTGTGTCTACTGACTCTTTTTACGGTTTTATATTAGACATCAATTCTTGATGGAATTGTTTTGACCCTTCTTTAGTAGGACGAATGACGATAGTTCGGAATTTAGTAGCTATAGTGACTTTTAGCCTGTATGTAAAACTCTAACAGCATCCTTATATATACTCTTTGCATCTATTCTGAACCGCCAAATATTTACTCTCTATATTCGAAACTGCAATGTTGTACTCGTGTATATCTATTCGAAACACTACGCTTGTCTTGCCGAGCTTTCAATGTACATAATCATCTGTATGTACTCTATCCCAATGTATATCATGTATATCCATGACACGTCTGAAACCTCCTTATAGATGTATGTACAAATGTCCTGATTTCAAAGTGTGTCCTCCTTCATTTCAGCTCTTGATACAATGTACTTCAATGACTTTGGACATGGTAAGTGTGACGTCACGAATCCCCTTTCTAGTAACCATGGTAACTTGTTTATTCCGGAAACATGGAAACATTAAAAAAAAAATAATTTTGCGCACAATTTTTGATATTTGCTTGGTATTGATGTGGCATATTTAAATATGGATGGAGTCAATATTAAAATAATTTTGGTTGCTGGAAAAAAAAGCACATGAATATACATTTGATCGTTGCTTCCGCAAAAAAATATCGTTAACTTAATCACTCTAGTTATGCGCCATTATGCACTGCATCAATAAATTATATTTTAAAAGCCTGATTTGATAATTATCAGGACAAATTATCTATAAACTTCGCTTATTCGAATTACTCTTGCAGTTTCAATTTGTTTTACACCTATCTATTTTTCATATAGTAGACTTTATTTCTGATTGAGGGAAATGTTTTAGTTTGCAGTTCAAGCAAAACTTGTTACAGCATGTCATCATTCATATTTTTTAAATCCTATAGAATTTTTCCAACCCTTTATTTTCCATGTTTTTCTTCTGAACATAAAGTTCCAAGAGGGTAAAAGGAGCTAAACTATGTATATTTTTATTTGGTTTTCTTAAATAATGTTTTTATTTTAATTAGTACACTACAAGATGAATATTTTATTTCAATAATATCAATTTCAAATATGTTGTGTATATGTAGCTATATTGAAATGATAATGATGGCAAAACCAAGACAGAATTTGTTAGGTAACTAAATTTGAAGTGGATTTAAATTGATTTTAAAGATATTTGGATAAATTATGGATTGTTCTATTTAACAATTCCTATTATCTGTTGGAATCCAGAAAACAATAAGCCGACTTTTAATGGTAGATTAATTATAATTTTAATCAAATAAATTGATTGATCATGTAACAAAATAATTTTAACATTTATATCTAGTGTAAAACTGTTTCCTCAATATCGCCTTCAGCTAAATAAATAATCCCATTTCTTACCCTTTGGCCACAGAAATGGACTACATAGTGCCCTCCTTCTCGGGTCAATCCTACCTGCGACTCAACAAGCTGCATCACGCCAACCGGGAGATTGTGATTGAACTGGAATTCAAGAGTCTCAACCAGGAAGGCATTCTGCTCTATGCGGCCCAGGAGAAGAACGGAACCGGTGATTTCGTGTCCCTCGCAATCAGAGATGGATTCGTCGAGTTCAAGTAAGTGATTTAGGGAAGAATAATTATTTGGTGTCGTCAGTATTTGCAGCTTGCTGTTTTGCAGCTTGCTGCTTGCCGTATCCAGAAATTTAATGGAAGTAATGGGCTATTACCTAAATCAGAATCTGACTATTATTTGGATCTTACAAGAATCAACTAACTTTTCTTATAATTATATCGATCAAGAGTATTCAAAGTTTTACAAGCATTCCACTAACCTCAGTTCATAATGTTGGTCACACTACTGAATCCAAGCTTTACTTAGTTTCTACCAATTGTCTCATTCCAGATACAATCTTGGCAGCAAGCCGGCCGTTCTCAAATCAGCGTCTCGCATCCAGCTCAACAAGTACCACAAAGTGGTGGCCAAGCGGTTCCTCAAGGACGGCATGCTGCAATTGGACAACGGACCGGAAGTGTCTGGCCAGAGCCCAGGGACGCTGACGTCACTGAATCTCAAAACTGATTTGTTCCTCGGCTATATTCCAGAAATCACTCCCATGTAAGTGGTATTAAGATAAATTAGTCTCATCGTTTTTAAACTATTTTCACTCTTAAGGTAAGGTACTAACCATTTAATCGCTCCAAGAATAGGTTTGAACGAGTAAATAAATCTCAAGTGAAATATGTACTCCTAAGAATCAAGCCTGAGCATTAGCCTTTTCGTACTCATCTGTATAAACGTAATGATATATTTCTAATTCACTATCGGTTAAACGGATTTCTAATTGTTCCAATAGAATGACATCGAGCATCGGCGTGGGCATGGGTCTGGTGGGCTGCATCGAGGCACTCAAGATCCAGGGAACAGAGTTCAGCCGCGAGTATGATCTTGCCTATCCCAGCTCGGAAGACATCGTTGGTGGCATGGGAATTAGTGAGTATATTGTTGCGTTATCTTCAGCCTCAATTAAGAATATTATGAATATCAAATTAGTTATTATGAGAATCAGTGAATATATAGACCGTAACGAACAGCTCGTTATAGTGATTTTATGAATATTCAGAGTTATGATTATTTATTTGAAGGCAGCATATAAAATTGAAATTTAACAAACAGCACTGAGTCTTACCAGTTTTTAAGTACCCGTTTATATCATATCGTTTGCATCTCTCTCTAGCTGAATGCGGTGAGACGGCTTGTTCTGCGATGCCTTGTGGCAACGGAGGAAGTTGCATCTTACTCAACAACGCAGATCTCTACGAGTGCCGCTGTCATTCCGGATACTCAGGTTTTTCGACTTTAGAGTTCTTTCTGAATTCTATGTAACTTGGACTTGACCCTGATTGTGTGACTAAACCTTCTGATGTTATACTTACATGCATTACCAACTGTTGAATTTTAAATTAACTTATAAGCGAGAGTAATAATATTACTTATAATCCAGCGCGTATCTATGTCAGTTGGTTATCATTGCATTAATGCAATGGTTAAGCGGTAAAGATGTGTAGGGACGTCAATACTCATTCTGATATAGGAACGTATTCTTTTTCTTTTTAAAGGCAAGAACTGTGAGATCCGTTCGAGCGCCAACCCGTGCGAGCGGATCAAGTGTGAAGCGGGAGGATTGTGCTCTCCGCTCAACGACGACGAATTCTTCTGCCAGTGCCAGCCAGGGCGATACGGCGACACATGTGAACACAGTATGTGGCTTCCTTGATTATTAGCCTAACACAAATGAATGAAGAGATATCCATGTTTCAAATATTATGCTCAAACAAAAAATGTAAAGATTATTGTTATACATCATATTCCTTTCCATAAAATTTGAATTATTTCAGTTTAAAATGTACGATTTGTTTTCAAAATCAATCACATATTTCAATATAAGTTTTGTTGACATGATAAAATTTCTACGTTCATATTATAATTGTCAACAGTACGCGAGGATGAGATAACCGTGCCAGAATTCCATGGAACTTCCTACGTCCGAATACCAATTGTCAGAAATATTGGAAGGACGTTTGAGTTTGAGCTGTGGTTTAGACCGACGGAGCCTAATGGTAGGTCTATGAGAAGTCCTTTTAATCACTATAGATATGCTATTAGATATATTTTGACGGGTTTAATTAGATTAAAGTTTCTTTTTATATATAAATACAAACATAATTTTCTTACTATTATCAATATTGTACATGTAGGCCTACATAAGGCAGTTGTCAGTAAAATTTCCGATATGTTCAATATAAATATAAGTATTATGAAACATTCTAATATAAAATGAATGCTTTTCTTTCAGGTGTCCTGGTGTACATCACTCAGGAAGGAAAAGACATGGGCGACTTTGTTTCCTTGAATATGGATGAGAATTTCCTTTACTTCCGGTTTGATCTTGGCGGCGGCATCGCTGATATCAGGTAAAGTATTTTAACCATTTCATATATATATAAAACCCAGTGTATAATTATGGCACAAATTCATGTAATCAAAATAAAACCTTTAAAAAAATATATTTTGAATAACAATTAGCTTATTTTCCAATAGGAGCGCGAATCCAGTGGCATTGAACACGTGGCATCGCGTTGTCCTCAGTCGCACGGACCGCAGGGGGTCAATGACCATCGACGACGGAGAGGAGGTGGTCGGAGATGCCAAGGTAAGAGGAATCAAATAAAAATTCAGTTCCTATTTTTTAGACAAATATCAACACCCATTATAATATGTAACTCAACATTTATTTAATGGAACTCATTTTATTTGTAACGGCGATAAGAATTTAAGTCTCGTGGTCAATAAGTTGATGTGCTTCTTTAAAAGTAAATCATAAAGTATAATAATATTTATAATATTTGTTGTTTTTCAGGGCAACCTCAATGAATTGAACGTCGATAATCAAGTTTACCTCGGTGGATACCCCAATGGCTACAACAAGAAAGCTGGAATAACCACGGACTTGAAAGGTGCCATTCAGCGGGTATGACTTTATCATTGCATATTAGATCTTTAATCAATTACGATTTCATTACGAATATTAATTAAATTATACAGTGTTATACTGTATACGATTCAACCAATATTCTATTCCCACAGGTATACATGGACGGCAAAATGGTGGACCACCTGCTAAGCGTGGCAAACGAGCACGTGGACATCTCGCAGTACGTGGGCGCCCCGTGTTCGGACAACCCGGCCTTGAACCCGTGTCAGCACGACGGCGTCTGTGTGCCCATGCTCAATGACTATGAGTGCAGGTGCTCGAGGGAGTATGGCGGCGCCAAGTGCGAACAACGTGAGTTTAAGGATTCGATGATAATTGATTTATAATTGTTCTGCTCTATTTTTTCATAACATGTTATACTCTACACATGTATATCTCAAGCTTAGTTATTACAATACCTCTGTTTGTAAAAATCTATTTTTTTGTGTTTTCCAGCTCTGAACATAATCGATCCAAACCTTCCAGTGCGATTCGATGGACAGACGCATCACCGATACCCGAACAAAATCACCAAAAAGTATGTCATTTTTTAACAGAGACCAATATTAACTTAAGTAGAGCCTGTTACAAATGCACGGATGCAGACGATGTAAAATTGATTTTTAATCTAGACCTGGTATGCAATATTGGTCCACACTCTCAATAAAATATATATTTTTGGTTGGTTGGGCTCCCAAGTAAGGGATTGTTCTTCCAACAAACCAACTCCGTATCATATTTTCGTCACTACAATATCACATTCGTCATCCCTCTATTTCCCTAGGCAAAGGAGCGAGACGACGAACGACATTGAGCTGGAGATCCGTACTGACGACACCGAAAACGGCCTTATCCTGTTGGTGCACAAATCGGCGACGGTCGAGGGCGACTTCCTGGCCATGGCGCTTGTGAATGGGGAGATTGAAGTCAGTTATAATCTGGGGAGGCAGAGCGAGGAGAATCCGTTCACGCTGAGATCGGGTGTGCGCGTAGATGACGGGGAGTGGCATCAAGTGCGATTCAATCGGTGAGTCGCAGACGAGTAAAAAACATTCTCGAGATTGGAGATTTCCAAAACAACGCTTGAACTCATCCTATAAATGAGTTTTATTTAACACTGGAATTGTACCCTGAAATATGTCTTCAGAAGGTCAATATTTGTCTTACATCTCCATACCATTGCATCGTTATCATTTGACATGCGGACAATAGGCACTCAAGCTTTTGTTGCTATTCATCACTCATTTAATTTCTCAGAATATATTTGCGTAACTCATCTCAACTTGTTTTTTCCTCCCATCTTTCAGGGACCGCCGAAAGGGCGTGCTGACCGTGGACAACCACCGCCCAGTAGAAGCCGTGTCGCTGGACGGCGCGAGTCAGCTGGACACGGACGGCAACCTGTGGGTGGGCGGAAGTCCCAACCCGCCCCATGGCCTGCCCGTGCAGTATTATCTCAGCCTCAAGGGCTGCATAGACTCCATACGTATAGATGGGGAGCCGCTCGACATGTCCGCCCATAGACTCTCCACCAATCAACTGCACTTCTGCCAGTTGTGAGCAGAGTGAGGGTTCCTTGTATCCTATTTGCTGAATTTTATGGTTCACGTTTGCACTTGAATTGTAAATGTGGAATGATCGAGATTCCCCTTCTCACTGAATCCTCTGCACCGATCAGCTTCATGTCTGCCATGTAGTAGAAGGCTTATCATCCCAACTCTAGACTCTCCTGAATTTCTTTGAATCAGATATGAGAGCTAGGTTTTTTATCGCCCACCGAACATTGAACGATCCTCCACTAGATAAGTTCTGCGAGTTGTAGGTTGCTTACCGTATAAAGTTGTATACAAGTATAAGTTTCGTTAAACTAAATTAAATGTTTTTACTTTGCTTTATTTCCATTTTCTTTTTATCGGATTGTTTCTTAACTTTTAAGTATGAAAATAGAATATAATTATAAGCATAATTTTAAGATAATGAATCGGTAATGTTCAACATTTTCCTCAGATACTTATGTCTTCATTTGTACCCTACAAGGTACTACGGGTTGTTTGAAATGTTTATAGCCTTGATATTTGTTGGAAACTACTATATTTCCAAAACTAGTCTAATTAAGCTTTGGTTGAATAAGAGAAAGGTATCAATTAATGTGTTACAGTAAAAAGCAGTTATCCTTTTTTTACCCATAAAGTTCAACTATCTCGGTACCCGCGACATATACTTTATGTCATGTATTTTGTTTTCTTCTGTCGGATATTAACCTAGTAAACTTTTACAGAAAACCGGTTCTTATATTTTAATTCTTTTCACCAGCTAGCCTACGAATTATAGTTGCAGATGAATTGTGCTTCGGCTAAATATTTTTTAATCGTGCCTATATATAACAGTGGATTTCCGAAAACATGGTTTTATATAGTCAAAGGTTTAGAAACGAAAGAAACTTACAATTTAAAAACAATGAATCGGAGTTGGTATTGATGTCAGTGTGCCTATGTGATCCTATATTTTTTTGTTTTTCATCTTATTAATTTTTTGTTACTGATACACCATTTTATTATTTTAAGTCAAACACTTTTTAAAGTTTTGATATTTTCTGATTTTTTCTGTCATTTGCATAAAAAAAAACACTCGAATGGCTTGATTCAATTCCCCAGTCAATGCTATCACCATATGCTACATGGTTTATAATTAGTAAAAACCTTACTGTTATATTCATGTTTTATAGTAGCTAGAATATAGTTTAACGTAAGAAAGACGATTTCCCACCAGCTATACACTATATTGTTAGCAAACAGTAGATCAAATAAGTGCTTTTAAGCGTTTTTATATATTTTCCGCTTGCCTGAAACTCATTTCTTATATTTTTTCGGAAATGTGTTAACGAGATTACAAGGAAATTACGTTTCCTGAAAAGTGTTTAAACTGCATATGTCCAATTTATAGTTCCATATTTAGTGGACACTATATAGGTGCAATAATCATTTTTAATTTAATTTCGTTCACTTAGTCTTTCATGTTTATAGAATTTAAATGAAATCAAAACCAATGATTGAGGGATTTTATGTTTGTAGATTTGAACTGAAACAGCTTATAGCGAACTCATTTTTGCCTCGGCTTAGATTTTTTTCTTACTAGCTAGTGAAGCTGGTATGTTAGGCTAAAGGTTTTGAGTTGTCCGTTATTCTTTCTGTATTTAAATCACAAGCTAATTTACATGTTGAATTTGATTCGATATCCTATACTATTCCATTATATATTGTTGATCTGAAGAAGCACTGTAAGTTATATTGCTATTTGCTTCCTAGATAGATAGAGTATATGTATATTTGATTCATCGAGCACTCCCATTTATGTAGCAAAATATATTAAATCGATTTTGAAATGGCTAAACCGCTGGTTTATTTCCGTCATGCCTTCCTTTTTTTATAAGGACGGTAAAGGTGCTCCACTTGGAATCCTCTTGCACTGATAGTCTAGTTTGATGTAATTTATCATTTTAGTTTATAAAGCAGCTATATAGAAGTCGTTTGCTGTTTATCCATTGGCCTATACATTAAGTGCTGCATAAATATAGAAATCAATTTGTTTGTATGTATTTAATTCGTATTTAACATATTAAACCACTTGATTTATTAATGCATTGCGGCCTATTCATGTACATATACATGTATGTTATAATATATCTCACTCAAATGGTACTTATAGACGTTCATTATTCGTATTTCTAACATTCCATTCCTTTTTTTAGTCATGACTTTGCTTAACTCCGAATTTATAATGTACATGTAGTTATATTTATGTAATACGTAATACATGTCCCTCTTTGTGATTATCCTTTAAAATTACAATATAATAATGCAATGCTGTAGTTATCAAATCGTATGTTTACGATCCGCGTTTGTTGAACGATGAAATACATTTCTGACGCCAGCATAGAATCTTAGTAAATATTTATTAAAATTTCCGTTCTTTCAACTTCAAGTTCGTCATTATCGATTAAAGTTATATTTATTACGTTAGATATTTCAAAATTGCATAAATGCAATCTTATACTATTTAAACGTATAAAAATTGCATAATTAATCTCAAATTTATATAAATTCTTTACTAATATTTGGCATATAAATTGATATTTTACGCCATCGTGTGCTATAATTTATGGATTTACTGCTGAAAACGTTAAAAAGTGCATTAGAGAAAACTGTTGAAAAAGAATAACAATGATCCGTCAAAATGGTCAAGATGTGAAAAAGCATATAAACATATGATCGAAATTAAAGAAAAACCTTACTTATTTGTAAAATGATGTGACCTATTATAAAAGTGTGGACGAAATATGTTTTAATTCGATATATTTATTCGGTTTCTTGTTACAGCTTATTATCTTATATTTAGTTATTTTTAAAAGGGCTATAGGCAATCACTGTTGAATATTTACAACAGTCATGCTTTTGGTTTTCTAGTATTTTCTATCTTGTTTATTAATATTAAAATACTCTTTGTTAAGAATTATCTAACGTTAACTTTTTTTCTTATTTGTATTAATTAGGACGGTGAGAACATTAGAGTGCATGTATCTGTAAACAATATGAAATCTATGCGCTTTTGCACATATATATACAGTCAATGTTTTATAGGTAAATTCATGTCATTGTATCTTATCGATTCAACATAACAGTCTAACTGTGAGCTGTAATATAGTTAGTTGTAAGTATTATTGTATGTATATATATTTATGTATAATAGATGTTTCGAAATATAGAATAAAATATGAAAATAAACGGCATTATAACTTTGTTTTCTTCTACTGTATGTACCGTCATTTACTTATCAAACCAATGGCCTCCTCAGTGGGTACAGTTATCGGTGTTACGCAATAATGGTATAAGCGGTAAGCGGGTTTTCAGTAGAACAATGCATGCATGTACAGTATTTGTATAGCGCACATAGCGGATGAGCATCAGTACTCAACTGTTTCTATGCAATAAAACTATGCTACAAATTCAGAATAACATTTATAAATAGGAAGAATTAATATTTTATCAGAGTTTATACGGTATGCTTCGAATATAATTATGTCTGTCCGACATTCACTCACTAAGCATAAAGTTTTATTTTGTATATATATATTTTTTTTTTATTTTGACTGAAAGGCCAATCTTTATTGTATGTCATTTAATTTTATCTCAACTTTTTTGACAGATCTCTAAATCAAATCATGCATATTCGCTCTTTACCTTTATATTCATGCTTTATACAAATCTACAAATATATGATGGTTTCTCTAAAATAACAGTGAATGTATTTATCTAATATTTTTTTCGATTCTTTTGTTAAATGGTAATATTTCATACGGATGAAAACTCGGATATTGGACAATAGCACT
This sequence comes from Hydroides elegans, assembly GCA_001703475.1. NCBI lineage: Eukaryota > Metazoa > Annelida > Polychaeta > Sabellida > Serpulidae > Hydroides > Hydroides elegans. Next base: position 18,034 of record LQRL01037510.1, read on the forward strand.
ATATAGAATGGAACCTTATAGGGATAGGTCGGGGCCAAATTTTCGGCCCCGGGGCCCCGCGACTAAAACATCGCCCCGTCGCGGGGCCCCTTCGATACCCCGTCTGTTAATGTTACACTGAGTCGTGACATAAACTATATTTTAAATGGAAAGATTTCTTTGCATGATCAGAATTGTGATTTAATGAAAATTCATTAATTGAAAACACAGTTATCCCAATTCACTGCATAAATAGATGTATAAATAGGGTCAAATGCAAATTATTATTACATTTTTGTTAAGTATTGGCATGATTTTGATTTTAAAAAATGTGTTGCTGAAAGTAGAGGTCATAAATGGCGATGGGGCCCCGGGATCAAATTTCGCCCAGGGGCTAACTTTTATCGACGGGGCCCCTGGATTTCGCGGCCCCGACCCATCCCTAGAACCTAATCGAGATATGGATTACAAGTGTCTGAATGAAAGTTTTCCCTTGTAAATATGCCCTACCCTCTTTTAAATTAATAAAAAATAGTAATAAAAGTTTATTTCCATGGTTTAGAACTTAAAAAAGCACCAAGATTGGCCAGAAAATAAACAAAAAAAAAACGCAGTCAAAATTTTTCAGTTTATGTATTTAAGGGGAAGGGTTATTAACAAAATTATTGTCCAATTATTTTTTTTACAAAAGATTGAACAAAAATGTAAAAAATGTGAATTCCAATAACGGCAGTTGTATCATTTAAAATGAACAAATAAACAGACTCTATGTTGTCCATCAAAGCATCATACAACTTTTAAAAGCATTAAAAAAACAATATATTAAAAACCAAATTATTAAACAATTTTTGATAAGAATTAAATGTCATTTTTAAAGTAATATCGCTGTTTATCCGTTGATAATACGCAATAAATAACATTGAAATGCATAGCGCATCTATGCTCTTTTACCGCTTTGTCGAAAATGCACCCCGTCGTGAGGCGTTTTAGAGGGCCTCATTGCATTATTACAGTACATAACTGATACGTTGATGATCGAAACAAGCAGGAGTTGCATTAAATTACAGTAGAAAATAACACGAATTCAAGGACACGAACTCTAGGAGATCGTCCTTCTGACCTCATTCAGCACAAAGGATAATTTTCTCAAGCGATCATACAAAGATAAACTACGCATCAATTCTTAAAAGCAAACACTGTATACTTATATTATAATATATGAATGTTTCTTTCTCCGTTTTAAGTTTTAATAAAATATGTAGAAATCTAAAGGCTTGCAGATCCATTAGGTAATGGATTCAAAGCCCCCAGGAATCTTCCCCAGTCGATGCATCAGGGAATTCCAAGATGATTCGCCGTCTAACTTTGGCGTTAACATATGGTGACAAAACGGATTAGTAATCTCTAAATATCTCATAGTATGAAATATTAGAGTTTTGTGAGTTTAATAAAAATTGCTATGAACTCAAATTTATTCGAGACTTGGAAATTTGTAAACGAGAGGTTTCATCGTGCCCCTTAGATAAGTAGTTCAAAAACCTAAAATTGATATTCAAGGACAATTTTTGGGATTCCATGCACAAAGTAAAACGAACAATTAATTAATTTCATAAAATTATAGCAGCACGATCTTAACTGTATTATTTACTGGTACACCATAGTTAAGTGATGTCATCAAAATCAAGTTGCATTATCAAAGGGTCCGCATCAAAAACATCATGCTCTAAATGAGGCAGGACAATTTCACATGAAATCCATTAAAATATGAAACCAGACAATGATTTGATTTACGAAAAGTGAAACGGCAATCAAAGAGAAATATTTTAGGAACTATATTATTCATGTATCGAATTTTCGGATTTGCATAGTTATCAGACTCTATATGAAAAGTGTAGTTTATTCAAACGAGAAAAATAATGGGGGTTTTGACATTTACCATAATTGAGGGACTTTTTTGAAAGACTGCTTTTTTGTATGTACATTTTGTGGGGAAAAAACCTGACATACGACTAAGTAAGATAACAAAAGCTTCATTTTTTAATAAATATTGTGATATGATTAATTTAAAACGTCGCTAAATTTATTTTGTACCGGTAAATTTTAAAGAGCTGAAATTCGAAAAGCGTATTACATATATTGAAAAAATGGCCGCTTCTTAGTCAGATCCGCAATAAAATCTATATCACGTTCATGATTATGATATCCTTGTGTTATATCCGAATATTTCAGATAGGATTAATAACGATAAATTGTACTATGAGTGCCAGTTTTACGGTAATCATAAGGTCAACAGCATGCCTTATAAAGTCTATATTCCTGGAAGCATGAAACCTTTTTGAGTTCACCTTACTTATGCCCATTCACAAAGTAGAACATTGAGTATACCTCCAATATTGATGAATCGGGATAAACATGATTTTATCAACAATACATGTACATATCTCATAATTGTATCTGGATCTGTCTGGTCATTCAAAAAACAGACATGGCGTCTTTTCCCAAATCAATAGGATGATGTTCGTTACAAATAAAGACATGAAGGTGTACATGCATGGTTAATTAGAAAATCATTCCGACTGCATTTTCGATTTCAAATTGAATATTTACTTGAATGTCAAGATACACTGTTTATCAAATGCTTCCAGTACTATATGTATAAAGAAAATTTAATGCCTAACAATAACTGCGAATTAGATGCTTCCATACGACACTCTTTAATAACAACTTTTTATATACATGTGTTTCTAAAAAAAAACTATTATAAACTAATATGTTCCATTAAATTACCTATATATTTATCGAAACGACATGTATAAGAGCCAAGCATCCATGGTTAAAGAAATATATGCAGATCGGCGCAAAGAAAATAGTATGTTGTAATCTTGCTTAATAAGCTCATTTAATTATCATTATCTTATGTCTAATTACTCTTGTGGACAAAAGGTATGATATTTGTGAGGACAATCTTGAATAGTTAATATCTCATTATTTTATACCATAGAGGAATGAGTCACCGACATATGATCACGTGAAATAAACATGTATTTATATGGGACCATGAGTAATATACTATAAATGTTGAGGACATACAAAAGAGCAAACTCTACTCACTAAACCAGGAATAGAACTAATGTATATTTAGTTATGTCTATTCATATATTCATGTATATTTAGTTATGTCTATTCATATATTAAGCTTCAATTCGAATTAAAATTCAAATTATCATGATATGGCTGTTGAGCGTATTTTATAATCATTTTTTAATTTATCAAAATACCTAATATATAAAGTATAGGCAGTCTTGTTCGTTTGCGAATAGAAGGTCAGAGCTAGGAATCCCTCATAAGACGGAACAAAGCTATCACAACAATTTTGTTTGCACATATTCATACTTTCTTTTTCAATTTTGTATTTTGTTTTTAAACATTCTTATTTATTTTTCCGGGGTATGAGTCCCACCGGCCAACACAAAAAATGACAGCAGACAAGCGGAAACCCAAGACGAGAGAAAAACACCTCAATAATAATATTGATATCAAGTTTTATTGCTTCACATAACAGAGGGTGGCTTGACTTTAGCAAGCAGTCGATAGGACAAGAGGGCCATCGATCAGTGGCTCCTGCGAATAACAATCGTTTGAATCGTCGAGTAAAGAACCTGTAAACTGTGTAACGTAAACTCTAAGCTCAAGAGTGTTCACTCAAAATATCAATGAATGATATCCAATCCCAGTAACATTGTTTTGACCAGGAATCCTGTTCCATTATTACTCTTTTCTTGAATCATAGTATTAGACTCTATCAGTAAATGGCGTTCAAGTTATTTTATCAAACATTAACAGTTAAAGTTGAATTGAAATGGTGGGCTCTTATAGAAGTAACTTACTTTGTTTAGTCAATATATACTCATTTTAATATATCCATGTTATAATACTCAAAAGTCTACAATTCTCACAAAAACAGCAAACTCGAAGAAATATTTAATTCATACATTCCTACATCGTTGCCATATGAAAGCTACGCTATCATATAATAAACATGTACATAAACAGTTGTAATATTTGCCTATCAATATCATTTGGTTAGTCTAATGCTAGTTGTTTTAGGACTTATAACTGTCTGAAGAAAATGTGGTAGAACTTCAAATTTCAATATCATGTTTATTTATTAACAGACTACCAGAGACATAGTTTGAAACATAAGTCTCATATCTATATGACTGATGCAGTATATTAATCTTGTAAATTCGAAATATGACAAAATTATAGAACACATACGTAATCTCACACCCTGCGTCGCAATTCTGCCCAAGACTAGAAAACAGTCCGTATCTACATTTGTACTTGGTAGCTGTAATATACGAAATATAATAAGCATAATAATATGATTGCGCAAACATACGCATTCAGATTGGAGTGAATGTTGCATAAGGGAAATTACAGTACATGTATTTCTAACATTGACTATATATTCAATATCATTTGCAAATTTTGGCTCCTGAATGAACGGTTTACAAATCATTTGAAGCGATGTTACAGTATAAGGTATGTTTCAATATCATAAAAGTGCTTTTAAGGATCATAGTGCAGATATTTGAAAGATACAATTAGATCATGTAGATAATTAGTAATGTTTGCAATATAGAAATATGGAGCCCTGAATTGAGCATTGTCACACTGTCAGAGCTCTATTCGTTGAAAATGTGAAAAGTCTACCAGGGTTTTACCAATGCCCGTTTCTGGAGTTTTAACTCCCACCCTTTGCTTACTGAGCGATTCCCTTAATTATCCCTGCAATACGCAAGTCGGTTCACAAACATGTTGATGTAACAAAGTCCTTACCATCATCATCCAGCGCGTAAACTAGCTTTCCATGCTACGAATGTACATTTCAAGTTCGCTGACAAACATATCGATATATAGCATTTCAACCATTATGTTAAACATCGCTGGTAAAGATAAGATGATATATCTTTTTCTTTGTCAATTTAACATTTTAATCTTTAGCCCGCTTCACATTTTAATACTGAGTCTCCTCAATAACAACTGATAGATACTAACTATACGTCAAGAGTCACTACATCACAAGTGTTTTCACCGCAAAGAAGCATATTGACATAATTAATTAACTACAAAACAACTCAACATATTAACTTTTATATTATTCAAATGAGTTACACTTGCACTTAATATGTAATATCAAATGTCGGTACCCTATTTATTATGCTATATGCAAAAGTTCCTTTATTTTTAGGCGAATTTTATCATTTGAATTTAGCCATTGAAAGACTTCAATTGAAACATCGTTTTCAAATAATTTCAGGTCTCAAAACAATCGTAAAGAATGACAAAATCCAAACATTTCTTGGACTTGGGCAAATTTTGTAACTTGTATGCTTTCAGCTGTAAAATTACATAACATTTGCTGAACAATGTATACGAAATACAATATATTCGTTAAGCCCTTCGTCTCAAATATCTTGAAAATGCTTCACACAATAGGTGTCTCTTTTTGAGCCAAAACGAGACAGCTTGGTCAATAAAGAGGTTAAAGACATATACATGTATTCGTCACATACTTCTCACGTGTCATGACCATACGTATTTTTACCCATTGCTCATATCATTAAGCTATTGAAATATCGACGTAAAAGACTGGAGGTTACAATTGGTATCAATAATTTTTATTACTCCGGAAAAAAAAAAGAATGAAAGAAAAGGTATCAAGCATCAAGTAACAGAAAATGTTTAAATACAGCTTCCAAGCATTATGCCATTAATACTCATGAATGTGAACATTCTCATTATTCAAAAGACAAATTTGTGAACAGCCGGTTCGCAATAATCGAAACAGGAAGTCATGAAACCCGACATTTTAACCATCTGAACAATATTATTGTATCTAAAGTGGAAACAAATCCATTTCATGTTTTATCTAAAATTAACTAAGCATTTGATTATAAATATTTTGCAGTTATTCAATTAATACCATACAGATCAACCAATCACATATATAATGTCGCTCTACAGACGATTAACATAGGCATATATAAATATATACATGTATACTTTTATATCCATTTGATCAGTATGTTACAAATATAATTCAAGACGTCCAGCATCTTTAATCTTAATATTCTAGTCCTGCTAAGATCATAGATGAGATGTTCGTTTGAGTGGGCAACTCCTCTTTTATTTTTATCTAACATAATGAAGGCTGTCATGCAATAATATGTCTATGTCGATGTTTATAACAAAATAAGGAACTCAACAAAAGGCCTGCACCACTGTTGAAGTCTAATATTCTGCAAGAGGTGCATGTCTTTAGTCGAGAACTGTAGTTTTGAATAATTTAAAACCGGTAGAATTCTGACTTATAGATGAAATACGACCTTTTGCGCATTTACAGCCCCGAGTCATTGTCGCAATTCGTTTTTTTTTTTTCTTTTTGCCTTCAAAATGTACACAACCCTGATTCATCGATAATTGAGCATCTCTTTCAATAGTGAGGTCAATGATTGTTTTTCAATTGAAACTTGGGTCAGAAACTGATTTTAATTATATTGATTCCATACTGATGGATATAGTCTATGCTACAATATAGATTTGCTTTCGATTATTTTAATAAACAAATATATTTGACAGTGAAACAGTATTTAACTTCAAAATTATAATGGTATCATCGTTAATATTGGAATTAACACAACATACATAAATACCAGTTATTTTTATAAGATATCATCAAAAACTAGAAGGTCAGTGACCTTGGATCCCCCGTGAACTTCAACAATGCGTATATGCAGGATGGTCAGTTTTTACTTAAATTAACTTTGGAAATAACGAACTATTTTGCAAATAAACAAGATCATGCGATGAAAGAAAAACAGAGTAACATTTTGCATCATCACTCACTTCTTTCTGAAGACATGTCTTGAACTGACGAGACCAGTTGGCAAAAGTATCCTCAGTTTATAAATTAAGGAAAATATGCTTTTATAAGCACGAGCTCATAGCACATCCAAAATGCTTTTGAGAGGCAACTGACACGGCCAGTGAAGTAAAAAGATAATTTTATTACATTAAATTTTGCTAATACAAGCACATCCCAG
>LQRL01037527.1:1983-15571 GCA_001703475.1 Hydroides elegans
ATGCAATATTCAATGAAAATGTCATGAGCAGTTTTATTCGGTAAACCGAAGTTTGACCTGACTTTTTGACTCATATACGTAGTGACCAGAAATCAAAGCGTTTCGTTTATTTATTTTAATTGTGAGTGCCGTTTATTAATATAAAACCTTGCTTATTTATCTTGTAACTCTGACCACAAGGACACACGTCTTATTCTTGAGGATATGTTTGTGTATATCGTTATTGTGAATGGTCATATGGGTTTATATATCGCTACACAAGTTTTCCATTTCGCATAAAATTCAGGAATACAAAATAGACCAAATTGTTCACCCTCACCATATTTTATATACATAGACTTGTTTGATTTGTTTGTAACGAAAATACCTAAATAAATAGTCTTCAACAAATCAATCTTGTCGAAGCCCCGTAAAATCAGAGTATAGGCAAAACAACGGACGAGACTGTACAAGGACAGTGTGCCACACCTTGTATAACTTTAGTTAATCCTTATAACTATAAAAAAAAACATCATGTTTATAAGGCATTCATTTTCTTGGAAAAAAGTAATTTTAAAAACTAAATAAAAAATACTCCCCTACACCCACTCTTCCAGGTACACACCTCCCTTGTGCGTTCTTTTGATGTGCAAAAGGAAATACCAAATCCCAGATATAGCTTATACAATCTTTGATTTTTTTGGTATTTTTCGCTTAATCAATAATCTCATGAGAAAATTGGTCGTTTCGTTCATTATTTTCAATCAATGGATGCAATGAACTTGTGAGGACATTTCCAAAGAATAAAACTTGTAATTGATTATAAAATACAACATTTTATATGCAATGAAAAGACGTGTGCAAATCAACTATTTAATATATTAACAATACTTACTTAGTTCTAACGTAAACTTCACCGTTACAATCTATGTACGATAAAGTGAAAAGCATAACGTATATATAATAATTGGAATTAACCGAACGTCAAATATGAAGATCCAAAAATTGGATATATGAATTTTATTTTATCAATATAATGGTGTGTACATTTACTTGTTTAAATTCATGTTCTTTCATCGCCGAATCACTTTTATTTTGATTATGACGTAACAATCATGTGTGTGGCACAGCATCTGCTACAGAAGTTTGAATTTAATCGAAATATATGGAAGGATATGTATTCCGTATCATCAATATTATTGTGTGTAAACATGAACATCCCAATCGCATTTTCGCTCGCCCCAAAAGCGTTTAAATGGATAAATAGTAGTCACAACTTTGCTTATATAAGCAATATAAGCACATATAAGCAGTTTTTGACAAGCAAAAGACCCATAGAACATTTGTACCAAATTGCATTAAAATCAGTCAACAACTGAGAGAGGAGCAGCATTTCTTAGAAAAGTTATCGAATTAAATAAATAATAAAATAAACAAATAAATATATGCATAAATAAATAACACCAATGTAAATGAAAAAAAAAATATTCTTGGTCATAAATTTTAGGAATTAGGAATATATCTTGAATTTTGCAGGAATTTAACGAATTAACATAAGATTTTAGAAAATTAATGAATTTTAGCGATATAAGACGGCCTATAACAATCTGTTTACATGCTAACAGTTCCCTATTAATAATCATTAGGATTCATAGGATTGTTTTCCATATATACTAGACGACCACTAAGTTAATATATTTAATGGTAAGCCCTTTGGTAAAAGTCCATTAGTGACGTAATGTGACGTGTGTCACTGAAAAAATGATTGCGTAAAAATGTGTCTTTACTTTTACTTTATAGGAGAGGAGCGCGAATTTTAAAACATTTCGTAGGCTTAATCCTAAAACTATATCGTTTTTGCCTGTTAACTCGAAAGTTTGTATTTGTCCCTTAGGGGTTTTTTCCCATATCACTGCAGATATGTCTCTATTTGCGGCTTGTTTATTATCCGACAGGTATGCACATAAGCCTTCGCATTTCGCCAATGGCGAAGGTGAAATCCATTTGGCGAAGGTGAACCGAAACACCTTCGCCAAATTGGCGAAGGTAAAGTTTTGGTCGAATTCATTATCTTGTCGAACAAATATTTTTGTATGAAATTTTCAAAGCGTAGATTTTTGTTGGCGCCTCCGGCGCTCGATTTACTGACAATAGTTAAGAATTTGATATCGAAATAAATATTTTGAATAGGGAATCATTGATTCATCATGTATAGCATGCAAGTACCAGTCGCATGTATCATTTGCTATTGCCTTAGGCTGGTCACCCTGATTAAAATCAGGGTGACCAGCCTAAGGGAAATTAGGGAAAAACATGGAATTTCAAAATCCCGTTTTCAAATCAGGGGAATAAACATTTTTTGGGAATTCAGATAAATCCATTATATATTATGGAAAATAATCAAGGAATTTCGTTATGACATCTATTTGTTATTTTCATGATATCTCTTACAAAAATCGCTCGCGCCTTCGTCGCTCGCATACACTTATGATTTGTTTTAAACGTTGGCTAGCGACGTGGGCTCCTGGATATTAACTAAATATAGCTATGGCTTGTTATAAAGTACCAGTTTAAATTGGACCAGCAATAATCTTGCATCAGGGAAAAAGTAGGGAAAATCAGGGAATTCGAAACTGACTGGAGACTGTTCACCCTGCAAAATTTGTAATTGTCTGCTTCTGATATTTTATTCCATGGTTCTTTGCAAATGATTTGTGTATTCTTCGTTCAAAGACCTTTATTAAATCTTTTACACTCTAGTAATGTAATGGTGATACATTTCCTTAAGAAAGTTTGGTCGCGTCTTAGGATGCTAACGTGTAATGATATAGCACAAGTGAACCAATGATATCTTGTATGACCATAACATAATTTGGCGACCAATTTGTAAAAGTAAGTCACCCGATCGCGACCATCAACAATCGGCTGTGACTAAGCCCTGAGACAGATATTGGTCAGGTTTAGTAGAAAAGTCCAAATCTATCAAGGGAAAAACGCGAAGGTGATTTTGTGACCTTCACAATTTTGGCGAAGGTAAACAGAGTTTGGCGAAGGTGAATCAAAAGTCCTTCGCCAAATTGGCGAAGGTGAAAAAATCCTTATGTGCGACCCTGATATTATCCATATATTAAAATGGTAAAAATATATATATATGCCAATTTAATATTAAATTATGCCATTTTTTTTTATTTTGTTCATCGGAAACTTACATATACAAATTAACGAAAACATATTAAAGACGCAAGAATCTATTGTACCATTAATCGGAACTTTGGCGAAGCGTACCTAGTTGTCTTCAGGGAATAAGAGTAAGAAATAGGAACTTTGACATACACTCATTAAGAACGATTACAAGAAAACGCTTTTCCAATCATTGCAAATGTTTTATATATTCAGGTATCGACAAATATGGCAACAGGCAGTACCCAGAAGCTAGATGAGATGGTGAAATGCCCTATCTGCTTAATGACCTTCAATGACCCGAAGATGTTAGTGTGTCTTCACTTCTATTGCGGTTCGTGTATCAACGACTTGAAACCGACAACAAAAGACTCGGAGTCCGGATATGATTGTCCCGTTTGTAAACAATTTACCGGCAAAGAACACATTCGAAACCTACCTTTTATGCAAGAACTATTGGACGTCGTTGATGAGGCTAAAAGAGAGCAAATTTTGTGTTGCACGTGTAAAACCGAATTACCCCAATGGCGGTGCAATGATTGTAAGGATATTTATTGTGATGTCTGCAAAGCAACTCACGATAAGTTCCCAACGATGAAAGGACATGATTGGAAATCACTCTCAGACTCAAAACCTGTGATTGATAAACTGGAAAAGTGCACACAACATATGGACGAGGATGCAAAGTTACATTGCAAAAACTGCAATATGCTAATATGCATGTTGTGCACATTTACACTTCACAAAAATCATGATTTTGAAACTGTAGATGACGCCCTTAAGCGCTTGATACCTGAAGTGAAACTCAAAGAGCAAAAAGTGCAACAGTTAGCCGGTTCCACAGAAAGCGTATTAGAAAAAGCCAGGCAGGCAAAAGAAAAGGTTAAAGTAGGTTTCGAATCCATCAGACAGGCAATGGAGGCTAAATACAATGATCAATTAAAAAAGATTGAAAACGATTATAAACAAGTAAAGGATGAGTTATCCTCTAGAGAAAAAAAGCAAATTTCAGAAATGGAAAGCGAAATCAAGGACCTTGAAATGAAGCTACAGAGCCAAAAAAGTGTAACACAATGGGCCGAGACAACACTTCAAACGGCTCAGGGTCCAAGCCTCCTACAATCATTGCAGTCCGGAATTAGAGAGAGCCTGATCTCCTATGCTCAAGAGAAGCAAGAATCAGACCAGTTCGATACAGAGCCATGTGCGAAGTTCGATTCAACAACATCTGGTCCTTCCAATTACATTGGACAGATCTTTACATTGGATCTCTCAAAAGGCGTTTTTGTCCAGAGAAATGAAGCGAAAGCTAGCCTGGTTATGTCCGGAATCGTAGAACCGCTGAGCTCCTTTGCTCAAGAGAAGCGAGAATCAGACCATTTCGAAACACAACAATACGCAATGTTCGATTCTTCGACATCTGCTAAATCCAATCACATCGTGCAGATCGAGCAGTATGATCTTCCAAAGCAGGACAAGAAAATAAAAACACGATCAGATAAAACAATCACGCTAAGAGAGATAAAAGCTACACATACGAACCTACAACCTTTGGACACTGGAGACATTGACTGGAACTACACTGAACATTATCAATCACCAATACCAGAAAATACAGTTGAGGAAGTGACTCAGGTCTTGGAGAGCGAATCAGAGGATAAAGCAAAAATGGAAACCCACAATCGGATGGTTCCGATGAACGTTAAGGCTGGCATATCATCGGGTGCTTATTCGAAATCTAGTGGTTTCAATCACCGCAAAAAGAAACAAAGAGGTGCATATTACACCAGCAACACGTCGTAGGTTTTAGAGGTCCTATGGATCGTAATATTCAATTTATCATTTGCTGAAACCTGATTTAGCACATTTGCGAAATTTAGCGTTACACTTTGATGATGTGTTTTTTATCAACATTCAATCAATGTATCTTAATTGTAAGTACAATGCTTTTCAATTTCACTGAGTTATGTTGATGAATGTTATAAAGTTGTTGAAATGTACTTTAGTAAATCGTTTTACCATTGACTCATGTATGCTGGGATGTATCTATACTTTTAAATGTTAGGCCTTGGGTGCATTATAGTAAAAAACTGCGTATAAAGAGATCAGTGCACCATGGTATAGATTAGATGTAACTAATGTTTCAACAAAGCCCAAAAATACATGTCATATAGCTCCGGCTGTCTCCGTTAGAACATTATATTGTTTCTAAACGAGCGTCAAAGGCGTGAGAGTTTTCTTCAGTATTCAATGTATATCAAATCAAATTGAGACATTTTTATGAACCAAATTTCCATAAACTGGGCATAAAACTCAGGCTCACTTATTCCGGAAAACTGCCAAAGAAATAAAATCATTGGGCCCTTTTGAGCGCACTCATTTTCAAAAGGTGCGCCTATGTCAATTTAGCTTAGCTCAAATACATCCGCGTACATGCTGTTCATTTTTATATGCTCATCAACCAAGCAGGTTTTTTACGTGTGTACATGTATGTGTTTATGCGTTGAAATTTTCATGGGTTAGTGAATGCATTAATGGTACTTGATGATTTTGTATAACTTGACTGTCAATTCGCAGACGGATTAAGCTGATCAATGCATTGGATTTTTCTACATAAGATGTTGGATGTCAGATTCGAAAAATATCTTTATTTCTCAAGAGGAAAGGTTTTGCAGGGGCAGAGTTTTAGGGTTCAGAAATATAAAAATGTTATTAAGTGTGCAAAAAAAAAAGTGTATAATTGTATATATTTATTCAAAATAAAATAAAAATCGCATTTCTATATCATATTATTCTAACGGGCTTTGAAAAACAACACCATCCCTTTAAAACATTATCAATATAAAAATACATGTCAAGGGCTCCGTTTAACATTTTGTAAATCTAAATTTTAATTGACGTTTGAGAAAAGAGGCACTGAATGTTTTTTTAATTGGTCATTTATAAAAGGATTGGAAAGTGGCCCAAGGATGAAATAACTAATATCGCATTAATTTCGTAGCATAATTTAAGTATTAATTATGAATCTTAGCTATGATCAAGTGATACTTGGCAATGCATTTTGGCGAAACATGCTTAGTCAACCTAACCCAATGTTGCATGGAGCCCTTCATGTATATCTCATGTCATTTCGAGTGACTAGAGTGGCTATGCATCCGTAACATGACATTTGTGTAAGATTTTTCTTTAAAAATATTTCATATAAAAATGGTTTCGACGTAAGCGTTGATAAATTATGTTTATCATTCATATACAGCTTCAAAGCAAGGGTATAGACATGACCATCTGAAAATAACGATAAAATCACTAATGAGCCAAAATGTAAAACAACACAAATTAATATGAACCGCCCCTGGCGGTCTAGATATCCCTAGGAAGCTTCAAAAGTTATCCATTGTACTAATCAATCTCGAAATGTTGAGAATGGGAGCTTATTTCAAGGCTGAAAATGACATAGCCCCCATTCACTTTACATGGCGGAATGAGTCGTTTCAGGCCCTGAAAGCGGCTCCCATTTCCAACATTTTGCATATTTAGGATAGTAGTAAATTCTTGAAATTCGGAATGAAGTTGAGGCTAAAGGACCTTCATTTAGTCCAGGGAATATTAATGTGAAAGGGCATTTCAATTTTTCCACAATCGTTAAAATACGGTGTTACTCAGTAGTTATCTTTGTACCTCTATGGCTAGCTCGTAATTTTGGTGCTTTGGTTACTTCAAACATTTTTTGTCAGCTCCTACATTTCATATAAGTTGCCATTTAATCAAACATATCTATGAATCCAGAATATTTTTGTTATAATCTAGTTCCATCTTCTAGAAGTAATTTTTTAAATAATTCCCGATAGTTATTTATGCTTTACTTGTATAATAAAATGTACATTTCCTTTTTCCATATATCTTTAGTAAAGCTAATACAGTAAATAAGAACAGTTTATACAACAAGTCCCTTAATTTTTTTTTTAATAATAGCTCTCCTTCACCATCTTCAATTGATGCGATGCCCTAACAAGAGCAAGGATGTTCGTTTCAATTCCTTTAAATAGGAGTGAATTGGTCCATTTGATCAGAAAAATGGCACACGAGACCAATAACTAAAATAACTTTATTCGATTCGAGACTCCGCAATTAGATATATAATTATCGACCATTCATTGATACAAAAACTCACCAAAAAGGTACGAAATGACAATGGTCCGAAGTTATCAACATACAAAGTGACCAGTTGTTCCGGTTGTAGGGGGATCTTGAATGACATCTTTTTACTTTCTCGAGTTAGAATTTTCAGTTAATGTCGTTGGTCTATGCATAAAGACAACATTCTACTCATTCAGCAGCACGCCATACAAAAAATATGATGATATCCCTCCTCTATTTAGTTGGGCTCAGGAATGGTACTCCTAAGCGATGACCATTCACTCACCGTTTCGAGTAAATCCTTTTTCATGGCGATAAGGAATGATATAATGGATTGAATGAAAAATAAATTGGACGAACAATGACCATGAAAAAAACATCAAAAACATATTATATGCATCTCGCTGAATACCCTTACCTCAGTCGGCCTCATCTCCTCGGTATGAAAGAACCCGCCCGTGAGTGTCTTCTTACTGAACGTGACGGCATCAGGGGGTGAGGGAAGATCCCAAGACGAGTGGTGCCACCATTCGCCCACGGCGCCCCCGCCCGTCTGCACTTCGTCCACGATTAAGTAGGCGTCGTTCTAAATGAAGAAGAAATATTGAAGAAATAAAGAAAAGTATATAAAAATGTCTGTGGATTCTTAGCATTTACTTCTTTGAAAATAATTAAGAACGCGTCGACAATTAAAAGGGAGATATAGGTTAGTGTTTAAAATAATGACCAATACGCATTCATTTGTTTTATTTGTTGTCTATGCATCATGTTCGAATTAGTACAGATCAAGAATGATAAGAGTCGCTTGTTGACCCAGAGATGAATCTTGTTATCATGTGAATACCGTGCACTATTTGATCACACCATGTTTGATTCCATTTATATCGAATAAACCTATATCTACTTGCGCCCAAAAAATACTTGTAAGGCCTATACCTGCTTCACTATTTTCTGCAACTCCTTCATAAAGTACGCAGTCACTTGCTTGTCCCCGCCCTCGCCCTGAATCGGCTCAATGATTGCGCCCGCCACCGGTCGACCCTTGGCCGCGTATTCCGCCATTTTGTCGCGCACCTGCAACCGGAAATGGAATTATTTATTAAAGGGCGACATGCAACAATGTATTCAAACCAAAATGTATTGAGAAATATCACGTTACCACAATGTCATTAACACTCTATTAAAATAAGATTAAAAAATCAATATGCAATCATTGATACAATATTGCTCGACTTCTTGCGAATCCTTAAACAAACGCCCAATTTTCTAAAAAAAAAAAACAATTTGAACTATGCAAATTGTTGGCTTTTTTCATTACATATACAATGTTTATTCATTTGTTTATAGATGTTTGTTTTCATACAATATTATCAAATTTAAATTAAAGCATGTATTTCAAGAAGATTTAGACCTTGAATTTAGACATTAGGAATTGTCATATTATTTAATTTGATTTGATTCAATTTGTCAAATACGTATAAAGGCAAAGCGTGACATAATTTTGAGATGCATAAAATATCATCATTCTTATCTAAATATGTTATTTGCTTCATAATTTTTCGAAATTAACATGTTGCAAACATGTATACAGATATACATGTAGATCTAGGTATGCAAATGACTCGAGACATGTAAGATCTCATGTCCTATAGAGTCTATGGGCCACTATATTCGTTATCTAATATGGAGATAAGACTGCTTTCAGTCAAGTGGTAAGAGTATTTGACGGTTTTACAACATACTTTTAGCAATGTCTTCAACTTTAAGATAGCTGGCTTAAAATATTCAAAATGATTTCGATATCATAAAGTTTATCGTGATTCATAAAAAATGTTTTGAAAAGGTAACTTTATCAATCAAAATGTTGTGTTCTTCTTATTTAGATGAAGGGTGGTGTGTACAGGGTTTGTTTATATTAAAGGAAAACTTTAACAGTCCTGTAACAAGAATTGGGCGAAACAGCTGTTTATATCGTCCTGGTTGCAAGACATCAAAGGAGGCCGAGATAACATGAACCTCTCCAACTTCGAAATGTGTTGCTAATAATCTAATCAATCATGCTATGGAAAGTCTCATGGAGAACAAGAAAAGAAACCAGTTCAAGATAATATCAACGCATCTCATGTAAATATATAAATACATGTACTTTTATTGAAAATTTTCGCCAATTTTTCCCCTAAAATTACATAACAGTTTGGATAACCTGAACGAGGAGTATAAACATTTTATTTTTCAAACCTATTTTCTCTTAATATCACTGCCGATCCCCTTGCACAAACTTTAAAAAATACGAACCGTTTGCAGACAGCGGTCTTCCTCCTTCCTATTCGCTTCGGTGTGTTGATCAAGCGGATATTTGAGTTGAGGGAAGTCGGCGATTGGCCAATCAAAAGCCGGGAAATCCATCTTGTGCATCCATTTGGTGTGCGTGCAAGACAGTGCAGCTGAAAAATGGTGAATAATTAAAAACATGTTTGAATGGGTCGCAGCAAAAATGCAACAAAACGTACAAATAAAACAACTTACCAAATAACATGTATGGATAAAAAATACCCAAAACATACAAATACATGTTACCCTCTTCGAAAATTAAACTTAAGCTTTACACATAAATTCAGAGTTTGATATAATCGGAACATAAATCGCTATAGCTCAGTAAGACGCAGGTTAATAAAGCGAATATATCACTTGCCAAAGCAGATCAACTCATTTTTGATATGCTGGTATGGCCCTCATTTAAATATAGTTTTTATTTTTGTTTTCAATTAAACCAACCTGCGGTCCTGCCATGGAAGGCGTCACTGAATGAAAGTATGGAGAGAGGCGGGCAGCCAGGTGATTGGTTGATCAACGAACTGTCCATCTCTTCTTGGGTGGGCGGGGCACCACCTCGCTGTTTGCGCTGAAAAAAAAACAGAATAATAGGCATATACATGTACATCTGGTGCATGGCTATATAATACATGTATAAATGCGTTTAGTTGTCCGCGACTTGGTCCATCTTAACATGCATTCCGTTCCGTTCCGATTTACATAGACATAAAATAAGATGTTTTATATTTCAAAATTCTTCTCATTAGACTCACGTGAAATGTCATGATGGGAATAGACTAATTACTCATTGCCTTTAATGTATTTGTCATATTTATACTCTTAAGAACAGAAAATATTCACGGATTACGCGAGAAGCTGTTCGAATTGAAAATATGCTTTAACCACTCACGCGATACGCCATGAAGACAGCTTTCTGCGCCTGTTCCACTGCGCATGCCCCACAAGCCATTGTGGTCACGAACGGAAGTCCCGTCGGTGCGATCTGGTTGGAGAATAAATCAAATAAATACATCAGTAAAACTTATTGAGGCCCCGCTATCTAAACAAAGTTGGAAAAAAGGAAACACCTAAGACAATTTTAAGTCTTTAGTATAAAAGGGCACTGCTAAGTCTTTATTACAATGTATTTCTGACAAAGAAACGTTTCTAACTATGTCATTTTATAGCACCAATTTTTTTGAGGAAATTAAAAATACCCCCCTAAAGTACCAAACCATGTTTTCGCGGCTAGGAACATGCAGAGAGCAAAAATTAAAACAAATATTTGAATTTCCTAAACAGTTTTTATCAGAGACAGACAGAGAGATGGACGGGCTGCATGCTTTAGTCCTCCGCCTCGGGACAAGACCCGGTGGTGAAGGCCCGACTAACATAGGATGATAATATATACATTCAAATACATTTGGAAGTGCCTTTAGTACCAACATTTTGTAATTATATTGGGCGTGCTGAGCCCATGATGAGGTTTTGTTTTGTAAGCTCTGAAGTTGATTAGTTCACAAAACCTACACCGGACCTGCAAGATCAAAGAACCGAAGAAAGGTTATCGATAATAAATATATAAATACAGTAAAACCTGATTAATCCGGACACCCATGGGACTGAGCAAAAGTGTCCGGTTTAGCGAGGTGTCCGGTCTAATCAGGTTCATAGTTTTTTTATTGTTTCAAAGGTCTATTGTATACATGTATGTGGTTTATTTGTTGTCAGGGTCATCGGGAAAATGGCAGAGGATATATGTTTAAATATGTATTTTAATTTTCAGTAATTTTTAAAAACACAAATTAAACGACTTCTGGTTGTTTTTCTCTTAATGTAATATGTTTATGTTTTATTTGTTGACAAGAAATACATATGTATAAATGATATTCAAATATGTAACTCACAATCGAAGCACAATAGAAGTGTTAATTTAACATCTGAATATGGAAAAGATAGCCCTCCCTCAAAGGACCCGTCTAAGCTTTGAAGCTTAGTATGATGCATCTTAAGGGGTGTGGTTTCATGTCACAACTGAATATGGAAAAGATACCCCTCCCTCAAAGGACCCGTCTAAGCTTTTAAGCTTAGTATGATGCATTTTAAAGGGTGTGGTTTCGTGCCACAATTAAGTAAAACTGTTGAATGCCCTTGATCCATGAGCCCTGATCCCTCTCTTTATAAGGCCTTAGTGGCTAAAACATAAACATCTAACACAAATACCATGCATTATTAATCCCTCTGTCTGCATGAATAGTTTTACAGTGTAATTTACATTGACGGAGAGCTTTCATATGGGTAAACCCGTACGATCAGTTTCGGACATTATTTGTCATTAATAATTTACTGTCCGGATTAGTCAGGTGAAATACTTATATAATTCAATATTTTGTTGCATTTTGGGTGTCCGGTGTCCGAAGCAGCGAGGTGTCCGGATTAACCAGGTTTTTGAATGGTATAAAATAGAGGAAAGTAAAACGGGACTGAGAAAAACCGTCCGGTTTAGCGAGGTGTCCGGTCTAGCGAGGTGTCCGGTCGCAAGGTTTTACTGTATGTGAATGTTGAATATCCATATGCAAACAGAAGTATGAGCAAATTTTGTACACTCACTGCCAATAGGGCGCGCTGAAGTCTGTCTGCCCAATCTAGTGGCGGGAAATTGCCCAAACATGGTCTGTTCACAAAGTGCATCTGAAATGACAGAAGAAAATCATAGTACAAATTTTAAAAAAGCAAAGCTACTGACAATACAAACTTTCGTCAAATTAATTGACAAGTATAAAAATAAAATCGCTCCTTAAAGGTAATTTTGAACGAATTCAAATGGAACTTCTACATTAAATGTAATGCGATTTCAACTACTCATGTCAAATCGTACTTTATATAACTATGAACAAGTTTACTGGGCTTTTGAATCTAGAAATAAACGAGTTTATAAACGTTATGTTTCTCAGTAATCTAAGCACGAATCCACTAAGAAATTAAGCGACGAAATGTTAAACTTAACTCAAATTGTCTTTTGTTTTATGAATTCAAAACCATTGAATTCAACCTACCTGATTTTCCGGAGCATGAAAAGCATCTACAATGGCTGGGTGGTTGTAACCTTAAATTCCAAAAGAAACAATGATAAGAAAAACATACATATGAATACTTTTACTTGCCTGGTGCCAACAAAAAATGCACAACAGTTGTCTTACAGTGAAATAAAAACATAAGAATAAAACGGGACGTCATTCCGTATCGTCATATAACTTTTTAAAATATATAAATTATAATGGTTTGATTATGATTATGTAAACCTATTAAAGCTGGCATATACGCGCCCGCTCATGTACAAGAAAGAAAAATATAGATAAAGAGAGAGAAAGAGGGAGAGAAAGAATTAAAGGAAATTTTTTTTTCTTATGACGTGCCTCCCGGCCTGCAACATTTAATGAATATGTTCGTTTGGTGCATTGGCCCCTGGACAGGTAGAAGAGGATATTGTTTTCTGGGACGTCGGTCGAAAAATATACCTTGCTTAAATAGGGCTTGGTGGGGATAGGTATTTTGCTACCCGAACACCCAAAAAAATACTACACCACCCGGCTAGATACTCTGCCGTTAGCCGCGAATACGTGACTTCTAACGTATGAATTATTGATTTATTGTTTCGGGGGCCATAACACTCTCTTATGAGGAAAAAAATCTTATTGAGATTAACTATTTTGTGCTATTTCTAATATATTATATTTTAACTATTCCAAAAAGTATTGATTTACAATGTATATTTATTATGAATGATATATTTTGGTATCTGACTATCTGAGATGTCCAACCTCGGCGACAACTCTTAAATAGAGTCAGTTGTGTTTAAGAATAATAAGCTGAACGTGCGAAAGGCACGTTTAAAACTATACTTATATCAAAATTTAAAATAGCGGTTTTATCATTAAATGCAGTTCTAAAATCATATACTTATCTTACGCTTTATCAT